>JASSUY010031095.1:2652-15631 GCA_032466535.1 Forpus xanthops | reverse complement strand
GCAGGATTTCCCCTTAGTGAAGCCATGCTGGCTCTCACCAAGCACCTTGTTGTTTTTCATGTGCCTCAGCATGCCTTCCAGGACAATCTGTTCCAAGATTTTGCCAGACACAGAGGTGAGGCTGACTGGTGTGTAATTCCCTGGCTAATCCATTTTCCCCTTCTTGAAAATGGGGGTCCATAAGAATTTCATTCAAGCTTGCCGGGATTTCTTTTGGGACTTTATTGCATGAAATCAATATTCAAAATAAATTTAGTTACATTATCAGCTAGTGATTGCTTGAGCTTATATCTAGCCTGGAAAAGTTATTTTTTATAGTACAATCCAAATGGAACTGTAATTTGTGTGTGAATTGCTTTTTTATCATTGTCTACAACATTACTGAAGAAATGTCAGCGCAATATTATAGCATTATATTTAGGACACAAAATGCTCAAGGTATACTTTAAAAACTTTGCTGATATTGCTATTGCAGTGATACAGATGTTTCTCAAATGAATATATATTGCAAAGTCTTTCCATCAATTGTTTTAAAGGAACAAAATGAGTAGTGCTAACATTCACTTGAGAGTAAATTAAGCAGAGCTGATGGGGTTCATACTAATTCAGTATTTTTTGGTAAGCAAACACCATTCATCAAACAGAAAATTTGATCCCATGTATACTTGATTCCTTGTAAGCTCAGAGAAAAGTTGTACATCTTGGACAAACATTTTGCAGGGATAACACAGAAACAACTCCAGTGTCAGGAATTATTGTGGTACATTATAAAAGCCCTGAGATATAAAACCATCACACCCGGCTCTTTTGCTTACATCACTGGTCCCCAAAATCTGCTCCATGAGTTTCTGCTGACACAGATTGTGGCCACCTGGGGAATATCAGTAGGCAGAGGTTTAGAGGGTGCTGTGAGGTAGCAGAGGACAGCACCACAGCCTGTCACCTGTTTGGTGATAAGATATACCACATGGGTCCCTTGGCATACGATGTATCTACTGTCCAGAGATGCTCCACAAGCAGAAAGCTTAACACTGCTGGCTGTTCTGGTGACAAGACCAGAGCTGCCCACCTCAACATCAGAATAGAATTTCAGTCGAAATGAGGAGGAAGGGTTTCACTTGCTTGTGGACACCTAATAATGTAGTAGCAAGGAAATTTGCCTTGCCCAGGGCATATCCAGGTTTAAATCACTGCTGTCATATTTGAAACAGTGTCTGAAACAGGGATTCACCACGACAGGTAACTATTTAGCCCCAGCGATATGTCTGTCTGCCTGTCTCCTTGGACAGTCTTGCTTTCAAACATGCTGAAAAGTCTTGATTTCACCCTGCTTCAGAATGAAACCAAATGCCAAAACCTCAGAATTTTTCATGAAACAGAATCCTTGTTTCCTGGCCAGCCCTATTATTGAACCTTAATATGATACAACATGTGTCCATATTTGCACACATGGTCCACAGTCCTTACACATGTGTAAATCCTACTGAAGTCATGTATAAAGGATCAGGCTCTAAGGCTGTTATAGAAAAAGTTCATGTTTCACTGACTTTTTGGTATTCTTTGAAGATATTAGATTAAGAGTAAATATAGAGAAGTACATGTTATATGCAAGATTTTCAGAGAACATTTAACTTCCACACCAGAAGGTCACATCTAAGGCAATATGGTCTTGGAACAAGTTCAAAGTTGTCACACTTGGTAAAAATAGCTTAAAGGGCACATAACTATGCTGGAATACGGGAAGACAGTGGAATGTGAGAGGGAGAATGATCGAAGGCCCCATTACTAATTATGTACATACTTTGCTGCTATTGAAAGCTAGGTTTCCAAGCATGTACATGGTACTTAAGTTAAACAGAAGTGCAGGTAATTAAAAGAATATAAATGCTTTTGCATTGCTATATCTAAGGAAACAGCATTTTACAAATATAACTCTTTAGAATAACAGAAGATCTTTTACCAATAAACAGAGTATAAATAAACTTTGTTTCTAGTTTCAAAATTATATTTAGGCACTTTCATTTTTACCCTACTTATTAATATTCTTGTAATATATACTTGAAGAACAAACCCTATATATTTATTTCACTGATATAAGAAAATGCATTCACTTGTTTTATATTTCACTTAAAATGTTGCAATTATTTTGTAAGGAAAAAAACACTGATATTTTCTTTTAGCATCCTGAAAGACAGACAAATGTACAAAATAGAGAGCTGAACTTTAGGAAACTTACATTTTACTGGAAGACGGGCTGTTATAGTGCAATACATGGTGTATTATAAACAAAAGTTAACATTAAATTGCCTCTTGAAATACACGTCACATCAGCCTGGCAGTCATCAGCCTTTAGGACTATGTTCTATGTATTGGACACCTGTTAAACCACAGTCAAGCCTCTTGATGATGCTTCAGCCATATATTTGAGCATAAAATAAGATCCTATAGCCCCTCTGCAAACTGATTCACTCATGCAAAAGTCCCTCCAAAGGGCAGGTTGTTTCGCAACTAGCAGGACACTCAATAAGCCATGGGCTGTATGTGTTCTACATGGAAAAGCAACATCACACGTCTTCCAGTGTAATGTTTTGTTTTATTTTATTATTATCTTAGTTTTGTCTCTGTAAATAAGAGGTCATGCAGAGGAATCTTCTACTTTGTTTTTAAGTGAGACATTTGATATATTTTGCACATACCTTTTAATGATTGACAGCATGGTGCAATCTCTGTACCAAATCTTAAAAATAAAGAAATCAATGTTTGACTCATTTTTGCCCAGAATTACTGCATGCAGGGCTCAGTCATGTCCTGATCCTATTGATCTCATCAAGACTCTTAATGATGAGAAAATGAAATTGCTATCTTCCTTACCTGGAAAAAAAATTTCATCCATCCCCATTCCTTCCTGTAGAGAAACTGCCACAGATGCAGGTTTGTTTATGTAAATTACCATCTAAGGTATTTGTTTAATGGCATCAGTCTGCAAAAAGTGTGTTTTGTGACTGCAACGCTTTTTTTTTTTTTGCCATGGCAGTAAAGTACTTAAGAATTGAAGCTATCCCTTGAACAAGAGAAAGATGTCCAAAAGCAGCCATATCTCATGCCTCCTATGATACAAATGTCTAAAAGGAAGATTTTACATCTTTGATGATTTGGAAGTAAGTTATAGCAAGTGCCTGAAAGCCACTCAAAGGACAGAGAACAACCAAACTCCAGGAGGTGCATTGGCTACACAGAACTCTCTATACCACCCTTTTAAAAATGTATAACCATGGGAAAGGTTACATTATATTACAGCAGAGAAGTAACAATGTAATTTATGCTGCTCAGTTTAAAAGCATCACATTTTTATACAATAACAAAAAAGCAAAGAGTCTGAGTCATTAGAAAAATACTTGCACAGCTGGTAAATTGTATTTTCTATGGACTCTATATATGTGATTCTAAGCGCTAAGTATACACATTATTAGGGTCAATCCAAATCCAGGCTGCTGAAAAATCTAAAGTGTTGGAGGATTTAGGATCTTCCTGTGGATTTTGTTGTAGCCTCCACAATCTATGCTTTCATTAAAATAATATATGTTCTAACTTTCCAGGTTCTGAAAGAAGCCTTTACGATGTTAACCAGTGCACTGTCTCATGGACCATACAGACCGACACAATACTACCAGGATATGTAGAATAAAACCAATATTTATTCTGCATTTTTTTCTTGTTAGAATGGATTGACCACTGACTCAGAAGCAAAGAACCACTGTGACATGGCCCTGGTTTCTCACCCAGTTGGAGATGGTAATGTTTAAGTGGTTTTAGTGCCAACCATCTATGAAGGAGCACAAAAGGTAACACACCCCCGGAAAGCAAGACTGTCAGTGTCTGTGTTTGTTACAACTGTTAAGGATGACTGTACTATATTCTGTTCTTTTGTCTTTGCAAAGTGAGACCAACCCAGTCCATCAGAAGTTTGCTTAGCTGGGAAAAACGACACGTCTGTTGTCCATTGTTTTTTGTCTCAGTGCCTCAAAAGTAAGTGCTTTATTTTTTGTTGCATCTGGACAAAGACAGACCTACTGGAGGTGCTCCCAGCTCCCTGAAGTTTCTAGGACATTTTGGTTTAAGCTCCTGCTCTACTTAGACTTGTGTTCACTTACTTTCTGAGTCATATTTACACACCACATTTCTTTTGGCTGTATTTCTCTGCAGTCACTATATCCCTCTCTTTATCTAGTGCACAGTTCTGAGAACTGCAGTGAACAGGAAGGCTTTTAGTCCTCTTGCCAGTTCACATAGTCTGCTGCTGAGAAGCCCTTGAGCTGGGAGAGATTAGAAGCCATATAATTCTCCATGAGCCAATGCCCACTGCTTTTAACTCAGTTTAAAGGCCATCCAAGTAATGCAAACAGAATTTGCATGACTCCAGTCCAATGGGTTGGATCTCACTGAAAGGGTTTTGGTACCAAAATTATTTGCATTGCACCAGAGCTAAAAGCTGCAGTCAGAAATCAAAGTAATATTTTACAAGACACTGTACAAACCCAGAAGACAAAGATGGTCAATGCCTGAAAAGTAAACAACATAAAGATGTCATCTAGCTTTGTATTTTCCCCAGATGTAACAGTTGGCATGTGTTTCGAGTATCAGCTTTGCCACAGGAAAAAATGTTGCACCTAATTACATCCTAAGGTAACAGATAACATGGAGATATGACTGATGGATGGGGAGCCCAAGGACATAATCATATGACAGTGATCCACCAGACAAGGGAGGGTATCAGTTCCCTTGCTCCTAGCTGTTGTCATTTTGGTAGACATCATGGTGACAGTGAGTTTTAAGAAAGGAGATGACAAAATACAGTGAGGATCTTTGTAGAGGTTTAAAACATGTTGCCTCCATGTATGAAAGACTTGTTTAGGCGGTAACACATGGGGCGAAAAACTTTGTGTTGGGATGGTGGGTTTTATCAGTGTCAAAGCAGAAGTGAGTATGGATCTGCTGCAAGAGTAAAGGAGGGAGAGTAAAGGTAAAGTGCTTAAAAAAATGCAAAGCATTGAAAATTTAATCCTACCTAACTATTGTGATAAACTCAGACAACTTAATGAAGGGATGCAAAAGGAAGTTGGTACTTTGTGGAGAAGAGGAATGGTGTAGATTTGTAATTGTCAAGTGCTTTAGAAAAAAACGCTGTGGTACCTCAGACGTGATGTGATGAGAACATGAACTTCACCTTGGCTAATTAACAGCAGCTGCTCCATTTTCAGAAGTTTTCCATTAGTGAAGTTTAGGTTACTTTGGTAATTATTTTGTCCAGCTGCCCTAAAACAAGTATTCATCCTTTCTCAGTATCAAATTTGAATGTCTGAAAGAAGCAAATACACTTCCCTACAAAATAGAAGTATTTCTCCCTTTTCATGCAGACTTCTTTCTTGATGAAGAAGAAATTGTGTGAAACAGAGCAGAGGTACAAAGGGAAAATAGCCTACAATGGCACATTTCACCCAGAATTAAAATCAAAAGCTATGTTCTCTTTGGAAGAGAACACTAAATTTAGACCTAATTTCAATTTCTAGAAATGTCATGTGTTTGAGAACATAATAAAGGTGATGACAAAACAGCTGGATATAAGGTTATGAGACCTGCATCTGTGTTTACCATAAAACAAGTGATCGTGTGGGGTCAATCTTTGAAAGAGAAACTAAGAATTAATTTTTTAGCATTCTTTCCATCTCATTGACTCATACATATTTGTTCTTAGGCATAAGATATCCATCTAAAGGTTGAACAAGCTATCAGAAAACTAGTGTCTGGGGGTCAGCAAGCTATATTTTTGCAGTCTGCATTACAAAAGTAAATTACTAATAGATTGGGTTAGTCATATTTTCTTAATTTCTCACAGAGAATTTCAGAATCTCCAATACAGAGCAAGATTCAGAAAACATTTAAGAGCCATCACTAATAAAATTATTTGCAATACCTTACACAACATTGTAACAACCCAGTGTCTCAAAACTTTGAACAAACCCCCAAAATATCTCAAAACTGCAACCTGATGAATAGATGGCGTCCCCATCTCCTAATCACCTTTTCCAGGTCTCTTCTACAACCTCCGAATTGTTCACCTGTTCTGTCTTTTCAGCTTAAAATTCAATTGAACCATTAGGCTTTAAGCATTGGTACAGTCTCCTTTCCGGTGTCAGGGGATGGCCACTCTTTGCCCATCTTTTCAGGCTGTCACTTCCTCCAAACCTCCTGCTGTATGCAGACATTTTTCCCAGATTCTAAATCTTGTTTTTCAGAGGCAGAAGGAATCCTGAGCAGTCCTTTCATCATAAGTGGTAGCCTTGCAGAGCTTTAATTGATTTTTGTAGAGGTGTGAAACAGCTACTTGATTTCATACAAGATATGTAAGAAAATAATTAAATGCTAATATAGGTATATTTTTTTGAGGGAAAAAATTAAACCTACTTAAGGCTTCCAAGTTATATGCTATGACAAAGAGCTAAAAAATACCAAAAGAAGTTCCGTAAATGACAGAAAGCCTCCCACACATAAAAGATCCAAGTAGCTCAATTATATGCTTTACATGTACTCTTTTTTGCCCCTTGTCCCTTTCACAGACTGATTTCAGTGTTAGGACTGATGCTTACTTATCTATAAAGCCCGGGAAACCCAGGAGATCAGTGCTGAAATAACAGATTTTATTCACATGGAGCTGTGGCTGCCAACCAGGTTCTAAGAGCAGCTGGAGCTGACATGTTTTCTTGGCTTTGCAGTTCTTGTAGCTGTTCAACATGTCTGATATTTATTAATATCAGCTCTATGATATACAAATCAAATCTAAGGATGTTTTCATTTCCATTAAGAAGAAACTTTAGAATAGACTTCAGCTCCTGCAGAAATGCACACAGCTTCAGCTGCAGAAAAAAAAACAGAGGCATCACAGAGGGTTATAGCTTCACTGAGAAACTAATTTTCCTGATAAATAAAAAAGGGAACTGGATTTAACACAATTCAAGCAAAATACATTCCTGAGCTTCATCATTTCTATTTTCACCCCCTAAAGAACCAATCAATGACACAGAAAGAAGCTGTCAGTTAAATTTTATCTTTTGATAACATATACCATTGTTAAATTCAGGAAAATAAATATGTATTTGAAACATTTTTGTATGCTCAGGTATTTATTATTTATTGGAAATTATTTATAAATACAAATTATATATAAAATATATATAAAATTATATACTTGTAATTTTTGTAAATAAAAATGAATAAATATTACAGAAATGTGGTCATTTAACTCTTGAAATGCAGGGCTAATTTAAAAGAACGTAAGCTAGAAGATGTCATTAGAAATACATATGTTTTGCATGAACAGTACAGCAACAGTAAAGCAAAACCTGTGTGAAACTTTTAGTGTATAAATCTCCTAGTGCCTGGGGGCAGTAATAAATTACATGTTTCTTTACATAGACGTTTTAAAATTGTCAAACATACATTTCATGTACTAAGATCAGAAATAGTATCTTCTTGGCTGGCTTTTTTTGATGTATTCCATAATTAGGTGTAGAAGTCAAAGGTACCTCTTTATACCCAAAGGATACATAAATCTTTTAAGCATACTGGAACAGGTCAAATGTCTTTATATACTCTAAAATTTCAGTGCTGCAATACAGGTAATTGTTCTCCTTTGCTACCAATTCAGCAAAAACCTGGAAAACACTTTCAAGTTTCAACTTCCCTGGTTTAGATGGGCATGCATGCCTCTCATGACTTACTTGGAAATTATACTCCCAGAAGATCAAAACTGCATTCCTAGTACATTCCCATTCTGTTCCATTCATGTTTTCCATCTTGTCTTTCATTCATTCTGGTGTGTGAATAAAAGTTCAGTACCACAGATATTCTGGAAATGCAATATAGCCTCTACTTCAGAGGTTTAATAATTCCTAAAGCAACCTGAACATATCTAAAAAGTATTTATGCCTGCAGTTTAAATTTTAAACCATCACTTACTGTAGTTGCATCTTTACATTTGAGGGCACCATCACTATCTGAACCAGACCCTTTCCAATCCAGCCCTGCTCACAATGGTTAAACTGGTTGTTAGGCCACTGTACACCCTTCTGAAGAGCAAGGGACTGGAGCACCTCCTATATGAAGATAGGACGAGAGAGTTGGAGCTGTTCAGCCTGGAGAAGAGAAGGCTGAGTGGAGACCTCAGAGCAACTTTCCAGTATCTGAAGGGGGCCTATAGGGATGCTGGGAAGGGACTCTTCATGAGGGACTGTACTGAGAGGACAAGGGGGAACGGGCTCAAACTTAAACAGGGAAAGTTTAGATTGGATCTGAGGAAGAAATTCTTTACTGTAAAGGTGGTGAGGCACTGGAATGGGTTGCCCAGGGAAGTTGTGAATGCTCCATCGCTGGCAGTGTCCAAGGCCAGGTTGAACATAGCCTTGGGTGACATGGTTTAGTGGAGGTGTCCCTGCCCATAGCAGGGGTGTTGGAACTAGATGATCTTAAGGTCTTTTCCAACCCTAACTATTCTATGATTCTATGATTCATCAGATAGTTGCCCCATTAACTCAGAGCGAATGCTCCCTGACAGAGGAAACACTAGGGGAAGCTGGCAAAGCCCCTGAGCTGGCTTAGCACCCAAATCTGCATAAATGTGCCCTGCGCCCCTGTGTCCTGAGCATTCTATCCCCAAGCTGCTACAGGGGTTTAAATTTACCAGATGTAGAAAGTGTTGGGAAAAGTGATTTCCTAAATAGTCAGATGAGGCAGCAATGAGCTGGGTTGTATATCAAAATGCTACTTGCTTCAGAAACTTCATGACCTTTGTCCACTGAATAAATCTTTCCAATTTTACTTAGTATGAATTTAACTCTTTCAACAGACTCTTGCTCATAATCATAGTTACAATTTCTAAAATTATTCTACTTTTAGCACTGATTTTCCACTTCAGAAGTGCTAATAAGCCTATAGCTGAAAGTTTTTTCGTATAATTTTCAGGCAAAATTTAAGCAATAGAAGAACAAACAAAACTTATGATAATCATTTGTGCCTTTAAAACTAGAATATACCTACCACTCAGATCACAACGAAAACCTATGTGCAATTTAATATTTTTTATTATTTTTATTTGGTTTCATTTTTTTTCTGGATTTCAAATCTGTGTGAATTTTGGTCAACTGGAAAATAAGTTCAAATAATAAAAGTGATGTGGCAATTTTTGTCTCCCAGTTTTTGACGGGAATACATGATTTAATAATTGAGTAACATGACATTACTAACAAGCTATTTAATTGTAATAGTGAAACATTGATTCATATTGCTTGCTTTTGTTGATGTAGTTTTCAAATGTCTGGAAAATATCAGAAGATAAATAATTTTGGTCAGTTTAGTCATGAGCTCAGGAAATTCCCCCTAAACAGACACAGCAAATCTTAATATATTTATATATATTATAATAAATGCACATTTATATACATATATATGATATACAATGCACAATTTTGCTACATATAATAATTTGTAGTAGAAACAACAAAAGGAACTAAGAAACATTACAAATTAACTAGTCCAAGTCTTAGCACCCAGAACAGGAGAGGAGGAAGAAACACAAGTAATTTTTATTTCCTTCTTAGGTGTTTCTGAAATATCTCTGTTATATTAACTATTTAGCATTACTATCTCTTTCATGCTGGCAGACTCATGCTGTTTAAAGGGCACCCCAGTGGGATACAAAGAATCGTAGAATAGCAAAGTCTTCTCCCCCTGCCCACATTCTTGACACTGTACTTGGAGGCACTGAAGGAGGATAGGCAGAATCAAAGCAAGATACACATGGACACTGGTAAGCTAACACAGTAAAGTATTCATTATTAGCTAACAGACATAGTGACAGAAAAGGCTAGAGGGTTGAAAGCTTTTTTGCAGTGAAAAAAAATGAGCTTCTTACAGGTTGTCTCTCAACCCTCCTCACCAGTAATCTCAGTCTCTCTCAAGTCCTGAAAAAGAGCCTGGGCTAAACAGCAAAAAATCTATTTAAATGTCTAATTTCCTTGCTTTTCCCCTTGACTCAGGTAGTGGGATAGTCACTTAATTATCCTCTATCTTTTTGTGACTTTACCAATTCTTTTTATTAACTCCATTTTGCACTTCATTGATCCCACTTTGCTGCAGAAAATGGCAAATCATCCATAGCATGAGCAACACTTTGAAAGGTTCTTTTATCAAGCTATAGTCCCCTGCAGGTAGATACATTTCCTGAGGACTCCCTTGAAGCTCTGTTCCCTTTTCACTTCCAGACAAATGTTACACAATCTTGCCTACGTTTCCCCAGTCTCCTGTATCTACTTCTGTTAGCTTTTAAGGGGGTTGGAATTCCTCAAATTCTATGAATGAACAAGATGCATACACCACCAGATCTGCACTTTTGGGTTATACCTATTCTGCATGTTTCTCATGGAATTGCTGAAACATTGACTAGACGGTGCTACCTCAGGCAGATGACATTTCCAGCAGACATGCCCTTGTTACGTTTGCATGCCCATTGCTACACACCACCTGCCTGTTACCTCTAATTCCCCATGTACTCAGCTCTCATCCCTTTGTACATCAGAGACCTCTTGTAACCCTCTCCAGGCACTTACATTTCACACCATCTATTTCCTTTCTGTCAAAGACTGATTCCTCCATGATCCCTCCCTCCCATTTTTTTGTATTTTTTTTTTCCTTCTGTAGGAAATACATTATTCAGGGCGTCAACATACTTGAACTGGAACTGAGATGGAAGTAGTTCTAATGAAATGCTAGCAACTGCCAGGAAAATTACAGAGCTGCTCTGAGCTGCTAGGTCTGCCAAGCAGCTGCCAGGAACACTACGTGTCTCCCCTGCTCTTGTTCTAGTTTACTGATTTTAACCAAAATAGGGAGTTGTTCTTCGATTCCAAACTTTCAGAAAACATTCCAGTGTTTGTTGATTGCATGTGTCATTCAAAAGTAATCACATAATGGACAAAGAAACAAAGGAATGCTTTTCTGTTAAAATGAGGGCTTTTGATGCATGCTTAGGGTGCGCTTCAACATTACACTTATCTGTTGGCACATCCCTCTGCTGTCAATGCAGCTCTATAGGGAGGATGTGCTATAAACAAGGTTGCTTCCATTAGCATAGGTTAATTCATGGCTTGCAGAGCAGACTCCCCAGAAGTTCTACCAGAAGGGCAGAAACATGCAGCAGTGCAAAGGAACTCTTTGAGAACATTAGCACTAGATAAATTGTAAGTCAGAAGCATATCACAGAATCATAGAATGGTTTGGGTGGGAAGGGAGCTTAAAGATCAATGAGTTCTGACCCCCCTGACATGGGCGAAGACAACCTCCACTAGATCGGGTTGTTCAAAGACCATCCAGCCTGGCCTTGAACACTGCCAGGGGCATCCACAGCTTCTCTGAGCAACTTGTTCCAGTGTCTCGTTACCCTCACAGTAAAGAACTTTTGATTACATTGAAACATGTCTGTCCTTCACCTATCTGCTACCAATTCTCAGCCACAGGTTACCAGGCCACAGCTGCTGAAGAACAGTTAAACATACGCCCCAGTATGTGCTGTGGGAGTGGTGACCGCAGTAAGAGGAAAAGCAGTCCAAGCTGCTTCAACCCTTTGTGAAATTAATACTGTCTTACAGGCAATGATTCATGAGTGAAGATGGCACAGCAAATGAGGTAATGGTGTATATAAAATGAGAGTAGATTCATGACTAACTCGGTATAAAAGAGGCAGAACTGACACCCAACCCATCAAGAGCTGGAGCCTTCAGACCTGCATTAGTTTAGCCATATTTCAACATAGGTACTGCTGTGGGAGGCAGATTCCTAACTCAGTCCTCGCTGTTTGGGGCCAGCTTTACACAACCCCACTCTGCGTGCCACATACTGCTCTTTTCTGTCTCCAGCCATGTAACACCATGCAAATAGATCACACAGGATCTCAGATTTTCAGGAGGAATGTATAACTCGATGGGCATATCCCGGTCTTTTCTTCAAAACTCAAATCAGAGGCCTTTGTGAAAGGTTTTTCATTACCTACATCAAAGCCATGCCCACAGGCACTGCCTGCCGTGCTTCACCCTGGAGAAAACGGTCCCAGCTCTGATCATCCACATGCCAACCTGCGAGGAGCCCATTACCTCATGCTTTTCCAGGGTATTCATTTGCTCCCTGGAGCAATCCCCAAAGGTCTCAGGACTGCGGGGAGGGCTCTGCTCGCTGATCAATATGTTGAGCTCTGGGCGCACAGAAAAATCGGAAGCATTCCTACGTTACTTTCTTCTCAAATGTGGAACGGCGACATTCAGCACCCGAGCTGGTTTGCTTTTGAGTGAAGTTCTGCACCCGTTCTGAGCGGGTGCCTTATTATACACAGTGGAAACACACGTTTGCCATCACCATGATTTGCCCCGGATTCTCTTCAATAGTACGCTGTGAAACAAAACCTGCAGCTGGAGCTTCAACACGCCCCACGGACAGACAGTGCCATACCACCTCGGGCTCCCCTGCGCTGCGACATACACCACCGTGGAGGAACGGCGGAGACACAGCACCGCGAGCTCTGCCCCTCACAGGGACCCACTGCGGGACCGCCGCTCCCGTTTCCCCCGCTGCCCTGACCCCGCCCGCCATTACCGGGCACAGGGCGTCACCTCCGCCGGCTTCACACCCTCCTTCCGGCCCCGCCCCGGTGCTGCCGTCAAACCCTTCCGGCTGGGGAGCAGGTTGGGGCCTGCCTGGGACTTTTGGTGGCGGACGCTGTGGGAGAGCACAGGCGCCGCGGAACCCGGAAGTGCCCGTGCGGAGGAGCCGGAGCGGGGGAAGGTGGTGCCTGTGCGGGGCTTCCGCGGCCCGGCCGGCCCGTTGAGGGCGGGGGCACGGCGCCTCGGGGGCAGGGCCTTGCCCCGCTCGGGAGGGCAGG
>JASSUY010031092.1:0-22978 GCA_032466535.1 Forpus xanthops | reverse complement strand
TCTAAGGTCTCCCCTTAAGGAGCCTTCTCTTCTCCAGGCTGAACCAGCCCAGCTCTCTCAGCCTGGCTCCAGATCAGAGCTGCTCCAGCCCCTGCAGTACCTCTGTGGCCTCCTCTGGACTCACCCCAACAGCTCCACATCCCTCTTTTGCTGTTGTCCCAGAGCTGGATCAGGACTGCAGGGGGGGTCCCCCCAGAGCGCAGCAGAGGTGGAGAATCCCCTCCCTTGACTGCTGCTCACACTCTGGGGATGCAGCCCCACTTACCCTGCGGATGACATGTCCAGTCAGAAACTAGTTAGACACCCTGTCAGCAAAAGGCGTGTGGAGGGCACAGCTCTTCATTTTGGAGGCCAATTTAACCACAAGGGAGGTGTCTCACCAAGCAAGCAATGAACTGAAGCTGTGTTGGCAGCTGTGTAATGTGCATTCAGGTTCAGAGACAGCATAGACAGTCCTAGCACCTAACCTACATTTGCACAAGAGACACCAACACCAGCTCAGCACCCTCACATTCTGCCCAGCTCCAATCTGGACCCAATTCCTCTGAGCAGCCCTTTATGTGATTTGAAAAGTGTCAGAAACCGCCCCAGGCATCAATTGAGCCACAAGCTCTGGGCTGCTGGTACAGAGGCTCTGCCACCCACAGCAGTGCTTGGAAAAGGGAGAGAAAGGCACATCTGGAGACACCAACAGGGTGCCTTAAAAGGCAAGAACTCCTCTAGGTTTGCTGCCAGAAGCAAGGCTGTACCATCAAGTGGTCACAAAACCTCTCCCAGCAAAGCAGGGATCGGTGTCATGTTTGCAGACAAGACTGCAGAGAAAACCCGGGAGAAAAGCCACAACTGGTGAGCATCCTGCTGTCTTCATGCCACAGCACCATGGCAGGATGGAGGACAGACTTCCCTTTCCAGGAGTTAAGGCTCCTCCAGCTTCATTATGAACCACCAGCCCTGTGGGACATCACCCGTTAACTCTCTCATCACCAAGCCCTACAGGGATGATAAAGAGTTCTCACTACTTGGTGCAATCACTGCAATCATCAAATCACAGAATCAAACAGGTTGAAAAAGGCCTTTGAGATCATCAGGTCCAACCATCCCCCAGCCGTGCCAAGGCCACCACTAAACCGTGTCACAGAAGCCCTTGGCCACACGTTTTCCCAGTCAGGTAGTTTAAGGCAGCTGCCAGGTTCAGAACCAGCAGCCTGGGCTTGCTGCTCAGTTCCCGTGTCCCACAGACACATTTTCCTGCTACTGAGCGCCGTGTTTGTTAAGTTTAAGGTCTTTAAGGAAGTTGTAAAATTATGGTTTATGGTATTTAATGCTAAGCTCGCTTTTGGAATTTAAGTGAAGGAAGCCTATTCATATCCCCTTTTTATCCCCCATCTCTCCCAGTGCTCAGCCTGGGAATGTTTAACCCCCGGGACTTGTGGCTGGGCAGTGAAGGGAGGCAGAAGTGGGCCAAGGGGAACCTCTAGTGGCCACAGGCTCTGCAGCCAACCTGCAACCCGGCAGCGCAGAGCTGGCTCGAAACCACGCTGAGAATCGCTCCCCCAGGCTCAGCAATCCCCCTTTTAACACATGGCATTGCCTTAGAGCACAGCTTCGCTCTTGGGAACAGCCGTGTACAGGAGCACAGGAAGCCCCGCGTTGTTTATCACGGTGGTTTTATTTTGCTTTTGCCTGGCGGGACTTTCACTCAAACCCCAAGAATTTCACCTTTAATTTCCTTGGTCATTGTGTGCAGGCATGTCCCAAAGGCTGAGAGCATCCTGATATCCCCCACCTACAGCCAATACATCCCTGTAGTTCTCCCAAGTCTTACTTTTAAAAGTTTCAGGCATTGGTAAAGCCTTGGCTTAAGTCACAGAAACAATGGTTGAAACCTGCACTGCTAACGAGAAACACTCATTTGAACCATGGCAAAAAGTATGCATGCTGTTCCCAGGGACACAGGCAAGGAAGAGATCTGGGTTAAAACCATCAAGAGGTACAAAAATCATAGTTTTAAACAAGCCTCTCCCTGGGACAGCTGCCTCCTGCAGCCACAACCCCATAAGTGCCAGGGCTGCAGGTGAGTCGATGACAGCATTTAGATGCAGAGGATGCAATAGTACTGCTGGATTGATCTGCAATTTACCAGTGCTGGTGGTCTGAAGACACCTCTAAGCTCCATTTCATAGAATCCCAGAATCCCAGTCTGGTTTGGGTTGGAAAGGAACTTCAAGCTCATCCAGTCCCAGCCCCCTGCCACAGGCAGGTTGCCGCTGGACCATATTGCTCCAAGCCCCATCCAATCTGACCATAAACACTGCTGGGGCTAAACATGTCCTCTGGTCCTATCAAAAGGATAAAAGGTTATTTTAGACTCTACAAATCTAAGGTTTTTTACAGTCAGTTTGGCATGTCATCTTGGTGGAAACCTTGTGAGGTCTCTTCAAATGGTCAGAAACAGTGTAATTGCTTCACTGCAGTGAGGAGTTCATGTGAGAGAACATATACCTCAAGGTTTATGTCTCAGCCTCAACATGCCTTTTGCTATGAGGTCTACAGGAAGCAAAATAACAGAATGAAGGCGAGTCAGTAGCCTCCACAGTCAAACATGTTTTAATACAATCCAAGATTCTGCACAGTGACAAAAATACTATTGACATATGGCAGTGATTCTAATGATAGGGTAGAAAGTCAATTCAGCAGCACAACTCCACTCGTGTGAAGATAAACATCACCCCAAATACTGCACACACTCAACTATAAAAAATCTGAAATTCATGACAGGCAGAAAGGCATCTCACCATTAACAGCCAGGTGCCCAGGCCTCTGATCTACCCAACAATAGCACTCTAGATGTGGATTGCAAGAACCAGCCCTTAGTCCCCACTGGATGTAGCACCACTGTCTACGGTGGGCAAAGGAGATCACTCCCCATCAAAAATGAGGATGGATTTCCATGGACAAATTACACAATTTCAGTGCACACACCCCCCAGCAGTTGATTGATCTGCAAGTGCCACCCGGCCATGGCTAAACACAGGTATCATTGACATGAAGTTGGACTCTTCAGTTATCTTCACACAGAGGATACTGGAGTTTTCCCCTTGCCTTTGTTAACTGGCTTCTATTAACAGGAGGCTGATTAATGCTTTCATCTGAAAAGGAAGCATGCCAAAGTGCATGATCCATAGGAACAACAGTTTAGGTGCAGTGATGAAGTATGTCCAACCTGGCTGAGAGCTGGGAAAAGTTCTGTGGCCTGGAAACTGCTCAGATGCCATTTACAGTAAATCAGTTTGTGATGTCAGGAGTTTCTGGCCTTTTCTGCCTTTAGGAGAACATTGCAAAGCAAAAATGGCTTCTCAGGAAAGCAAACGCTCTCCTGCAGGAGCTGATGCTGTCACTGCTGCCAGCAGGACTACAAACAAGGACTACAAGCAACTGTTCCCAGTTACAAGGTGACTAAAGCACTTCACTGGAGTACTTGAGATAACATTTAGACAACGTGTCCATTGTAGTTGTTGTCTTAAAAAACAGTTTTTAAGCGGATTAAGGTGGTCTCCACCTTAACAGTTCTGCATGTTACACAAATGCTTGGCTTAATTACCTGAACTTTGATATATTGTCACTTTGTCAGTGACAACTGTTAACTACAGACAGAAAACAACTGGAAAGAAACTGCTGTTCCTCTAAGATGTTTCACAACCATAATGGGGATTTGCACAAGAAAAGGCATATCCATTTTCACTGAACAGGACTGTGTGAAGGTGACACAGCATCCTACAATTCCTCTTGCTAAGGAAATGAACTAAACCACACATACTAGTGCTGCAGGATGCCTGCAGCAGGGGAGCACTGTATCATATTAAACCATCCCTGTGGATGTGTACTTCACGACTGATATGAATCCCAGCAAGCAGCAGGAGGAGGATCACTCATGAACCCTTCTTCTCCCTGCTGGGATTTGCCAACTCATAGAGGTCACTGCTCATTTGGCTCAGTGTGTACCGCAAGCACACAGAGTGAGACATGGTGGGGTAATATGACTTTAGAATGAAGATTTACCTTTAAGAGCCATGTGAAAGACTGGTAGGCTGTCTAGATAAGCTGCCTAAAAGGGCTCTTTTGTGGACCTTTGCTGCTTGGGGGTCAGAAGTTCGACTGATCTGGCAGAAGGGAAGCTGAGTTGAAGCCTGTGACTGACTTGTGAAAGACACCCAGGCTTCAGATGCCCAAACCTCACTTGTTTTCAGTGCTGTTCCTTGGATCCTCACTGAATTTATGAGCAATCAGGAGTTATTTCTGATTTCAAACATCCAAACCCCTGTATGCAGGGAAAGGAACAGTGTTTCTCAGATATGGCCTAAGGCATGGTACAGCACTCAAGTTTCACTCACATAGCTGCATCCCACGAAGATGGGGAGAGAAAACCCCATCATCACTGCCAACTGCAGGAGAAATTTTCCATATAAAACCTATTCATTTCAAGTCCAACAATGAACTGCCACAAGTCCTGCCAACAACTTGAAGGAATCTGACAACTTAACAAGCTGAAAATTAATGCTGTTGTGTTTGGGGTTTTCAACGGCACCTCAGACAAAGCTCCACAGAGAGAAGATACAGACAAACCTGAAATCCCACCTCCACGGAAGAGACTCCACTAAATGGGCTACATTCTCTGTTTGATTCCTTGTGTCTGAGGAAGCTTGTGGGGTGCTAGCAAGTGCAAAGTGATACAGCTAGCTTTGAAAATATAACAGAAGGCAACATCAGCCAGTATTTGTAAAAAACCAGATATGACTGTTTGAGTTCTTCCCCATCAAAATACATCAAATATAACTGAATTATACCTTGCAGATCAGTTAAACTTATGGTAAACCTCTGGAAAGACAGCTGGACAGAATTCACCCAGTGGCAAAGAAAGAGAGGTCGAGTGCTGACTCAAACAGGGTGAAATAATCTAACTGCAAATATATGTGGTGTAAAAGACATCTTAAACTGTTATACATGCAGGTTCATATTTCAAAGAGCTATTTTGACAAAAGTTTAAAATGGCACCTGAAGAAGAAAATCACATTTTTTGCCAAGCTTGTTCAAGTGCTTCACAAAAGGCAACTTTACCAAGACATTTGGCATTTTCACTGATGGAAAGCTAAACAAGCCAACACAAGCCTCACACCACCCTTCAATGCTGACATGACCCTGTTCAGCCTCACTGAGATTTTATCACTATAAATGAACTTCAAATAACTACATTTCCCCCACTCTAAAGCAATTTTTTAAGCTGACCTGCTGAAGGACAAGAAAAGAATAAAAGAAAATACTTCCTTCCCTTCATTTTAGCTGTTGTGGTACTAGCAAATTACCCACTGAAGCTTTGAGAGCATCCTCCTATGTGCTCTGGACTACCATTGAGGTTTCTGGACTTGTGCTTTGGGTGGGAGTTGTTCTACAGCAGATACAAGTTTTAAATGAAGACACAGGGCTGTTACTTACAGACTTCCCATGGCCAAGGCATGCTTGAGAGAGCTGTATGAACTCTCAGGAATGAGCAAAAGTCTCTTTGCATCATCCAAAACCTGCCAAAACACTGCTGCCAAATAAATGTTATCTTTTTCAGGATACCATCACTGGGAAGACTCATGATATAGAGAAACAGTGTCACCTGGAGTTCTCCTGGGAAGCTTGTCCACTCCCAGAACAACATTACACAGAGGATTTCCCTCCCACCTCCATTTATTTGTGGGGAGAGCATTAAGCTTCTGTACCACAATGTCTAATTCCCCAAACATGTAGGAATATCAGCAGTTTTCTCAGATTTAAAGCTCCATCTCAGCTTCCAGGAAAGACGAAGAAAGAGAAGTTTCTGAGCACTGCTATGGCTTTCAGCTGCCTGGTACATTAGTCAGTCTGAAGTCACTATACTGATATGGAATACGAATGTAAACAAAATCAAGCCTTTGAGATATGGTTGTCCAGTCTGGATGCCTTTCTCAGAAGCAGACTTCTCAAACAGATGCGACTGGAATGTGTCAAGGTTTCAGGTACAAGGAGAAGCACAATGAGCAATCATAGTTCTTGTGGGAATTGAGGGCTTTCAGAACTAACAAAATGCTGCTGATCTGTCTGCACAATCCCTACTTATAGTAGGACAGTGATTTCATGAGCTACTGTTCTACATCAAAATCTGAGGTCACCAATGTTCCCTGTGAGCAGATATTTGATAGTACTGGCTAAAGCCAGGTACTGGTGCCAGTGGCACACAGCTCTATAGTACACCTCAGCCAGCTCTAGGCCTCTGAGGAGTTGAATCAAACTACAAACTTACCCTTTTGATACGGACTTGTATCCATTTAGGATGGTTTAAAATCATTACATTTTCATTTTATCTATTAACAGGACCTGAATCCAGATCTTTAGAGGTAAAGAGCAAAGGAGTTAATCAGATGCATTAGTTTACCTTGACCTGTCTTAAACATGAGTAAACAACTGAACCCTGCACTCAAGTGTACCATCTAGTAACAGCTAAAAACCACTGACTCCAGCAGCAATTGTGTTCTAACTTGGCTCCTGCATTAGAATTTGCCTTGGGAATCCTAGATCAACTGAAAAACTAGATGATTAATGACAGTCAACCACTCATGGTGTCCAAGAAGCCCCACACCTCCAAGAGAGATATCTGAAAGCTTTCAGAGCACAACGGCTGATTATTGAAGGTATTGCAGTGGCTGGTTCTTCCGTGGTTCAGATCTGCATCAAGGTAAAGAGCCTGGCCATCACCACCTCCTGCAAGAAGACAAAGACAAGTGTAAGTGGATCTCTGCACTTCTTAGCATGCAAAACTACTGTAACAAAAAAAGACTTAAGTGCTTTTCTCATGGGAACAACTGGAAGCCCTAAGTGATGTTTGCTTGCCATCTCAGCTGTAACAGGCATGATCCAATGCACAGCTTTTATGTGCATTTTATGCACACATCAGAACTGGATTTTTTTTTAATTAAAAAAAAAAAACAAAACTCAAAAAGCCCCACTAATGCAAGTCAGTAGGAACAAGACTCAAATGTCTGTGTTTCAGATTTGGTTTTCAGTGCTGGAGGATGTTGGAAGTTACCAGCTGCATATTTTCCCTCCATAAAGAAAAGAAAAAGAATTGTGTTGGCAGTCAAAAAATCAAAGGTGGGAGAAGAACAAAACCGGTAAGTGACAGCACAGGATTAGTTTTCTGAATTACTGCAAACCACATCAGAGTTGATTACAGCACGTGCTGCTAAATGGGAAATCAGCCAACATTTGATGTTAGAGGATATCAGCAGGCCAGGTGGTGTTACAACAAGTGTCAAGTAAAGCTTTCTGGGAAAAAGACAACTATGATTTTATATCTGTTCCTTGTAAATCCCATTTAGGGATTACTAAGCAGGCTTTTGCCGAAGTCAGCAGCACCACAGATCCAATAAAGTTCCAGAAGTATGAACATGTTCTACAGTTTACCCTATGTTTCAAAAGCTTCAGGGAAAAAGTAAGTTCTCCTTCAGAAACTATTTCTCATCATGAATTAGGCAGTGTGGAAGTACGGATCTGTCCAAAGCTATGAGTTACTATCTTCCTCTAAAGTTCCTCATATGCAAGTTGTCCCACAGAAAATTTCTGTTGGGTAATAATACCAGGTTTTGGTCACTTTTGTCTCTTTATATTAGTGACTTTATATTAGTGATCTGAATTACATATATGGCAAATACGGGTGAACTCTTGTATGTAAAGTAAGAGCTGGGAGGACATATGCTCAAATTCTTACACTGACTTACCTATAATGATGCATTCGCTGCTGCCAGCCATGAACATGGAGGCTGTTTTGGAAGGTAACTTGAAGTGCCGAGCTGATAAGAAGGGAGAAAGGTGATCTGAGGAGTGTGATGGGGCACTGCTGGAAGAGAGGGTGCTGGAACTTGGTGAGGTGTGATTTTCTGTCTCTGACCCAGGCTTGGCGAGTTCTGGGTGTTTTATGATTACCCACTCATAACGTTCCACTTCTGGCTTCAGCTGCATAGGGGCAGAGAAAAGCAACACTTTAGTTAGAGCACATGCATTACACAGAGAACTCTGCACAGCAAAGTAAGCTCAAGCCCCTCAGACTCCACTTGCACAATTAAGTAGTAAAGATTGGATCAAACTTGGATCCCTCATCCCTGGCAGTGTTCAAGACCAGGCTGGACAGGGCTTGGAGCAACTTGGTGTAGTGGAAAGTGTGCCTGCCTGTGGCAGGGGTTTGGAGCTAGAGAAGCAATAAGGTCCCTTCCAACCCAAACCAGTCTGGGATTCCATGAAACTGCCTTTTAGGGCAGTTTTTCTTTCTCTATACCTTTGCTTTTCAGATGACTGAAGACATGAGGCAGTATTTTCTGAGCTACCTTGTTATATCTTTTAAGAAACCATTCTGTGCAAGGGAAGAAAAAGGGTTACAGAAACCTGAGATTTTCTCCTTCATGTTAAGAGTTCAGGAGACTTTGTAAACTAGGAGGGCATAGAATCCAGCTTCTTCAAGTGGAAGGGAAATAGGAGTTACTCACACCATTACAGCGGCTCTGTTGTGCTACTGGGTAATTTGATGGAATTTTACTCACCCTAAACACAAAGCATTCCCCAGTTCCAAAGAAACTCAGCGTGCTCCCTCCTCGCCTGCGCTCACTCCAGTCGGTGGACAGATAAGCACCACAGACCTAGCACAAACAGCTTGGTCATGAGGCTTTTACTGAAGGAGAAAGTCTGGTAAACCAACTGATGCAAATGTTTTATTGTCCAGAACTGAAGGTCTGATCTTAGCTTGATTTTCAAAACCTCTGTATCAGTGGATTAAGGCAGCACAAGTACTTATATCTAAAGATAGATTTAAACTGCTTTAATCCACTGGTGGGTACCCTTAAATTCCAAGAGTTTTATAAATTATTTCATATCTTTGAGGCCTTAAAGGAGAAATGATCGACCATAATGCTAGGTGCCAAACCACAAATGACTCCAAACTTGTAAGGCCTGACTCTATTTCCTCAGTTTGGCATCCAAAGCAAGTGTGTTATTACAAGTTACAGTATGAGCTGTTCTGCCTGAATATTTTCTGGTCATAAAAAGCAGTCCTGGCTTTCTCCAAACTGGAGGTTATAGCCAGCTTAAGTTCAGTGCTGAATTAGTTCAGATATTTAAAGCAGCCTATTCAGACAGCATGAGGCTCACTAGTTTCCAATAAAGAAAAACAGCTTTGGAGCACTGAGCTTTTCTGTGGAGTCATTTGTTTGCACTACAAGCTTACTGCTGGTAGCAAGAAGTTCACCATTGCTGAGTGGACATAGACCAAACAAGGAAGCTCTGAAGATGGGATGAAAGCAACCCTGCAGCAGGGTTCTTTTACAGAAACACTGGTTAAACAGAATTGTTCTCAAGTACATTTGCTGTTTAGCCCCCACCAGCATTACAAGCAGAGCTCCTAGGACAGAATTACTGAAGAGAAGGTTTTCCATAGAGGAAAATTGTGTACATAAACCAAAAAGATGCCCAGAACTCGATCTGATCCGATATGCCTGAGCATGTGAGAGCTAGAAAATGTGACGGCAAATTTTCTTCTTTCTCAAAATGTAATTACAGGTATATGAACACAGGATGAATGCAATCCTTTGCAAAAAACCCAAAACTCACAAGCAAACCCACCGTATTTTAATTCTACTTTTATTTTTGTTTGGAATATCTTTGTTTTTTCTAGGGGTAAGAAACAAACCATATTATAAAACCCAGCACCCCTTACAAGACTGGACTCTTGACAGTCTCCAGGACAAGGAGCAAAACCACAAATAAATATTTTCCCTTTTTGTAAGTCACTGGCATGTCAGCACAGTCCTGGGATGACCAAAAGCAACACATGGGCCTATGAAACAGCCTGGAGCATTAGCATTGGGTAGATGCAAGTAAGACTAGAGAAAAGGAAAATAGCTTTTATGAATTATGAGTTTCTTAACAGAATTCCTCAGCCTCTCCCTCTGAATCTGCAATTAAGTGTCTGTCCAAGAGCAAAATGAGTTACCCTAGTCCCTCATCACATACTGCTTACAAGAAAAAGAAGAGCTGACCAAGACCTTGTTTACAAGATTTCCCCATGAAAACATAGTCAATAAATGGAAGCACTTAAAGCAGGTATTGTTAAAACAAAACAAAACAACACCCTCCTTTCCCTGAGCAATTTTAGGTCTCTTGCTTCTACATTTTATTATTAACAGTGGTGTGTTGCAATACAGCATTAAATAAGCGCTTAATCCCTAAATGAACTCGTCTTTTACCTCACTTACCTCTTTTGCTGTGGTCTTGATGAGGAGAAGAGTTGGTTCATGTCCCTCGCTGTGAGAATAGAACCTGAAGTGCAGAGTTCATGAACACAAGCACTCTACTACTACCACCTGCAGTTCTGCTCTTCCTTAAGGTCATGCACCTCCACCTCCTCCCCCTCCAGCTGATGGCATGGCAAGAAAGCTGTCTGAAAACTAAGCATGCTCCTGCAAATGCTTTCTACAGTCCACTGCAAATATGAGTAAGCGCAAGCAAGTATTACCAAGTATTCTCCTCTACTCTGTTCTCTGTAGTTGTTTATGCTTCTTGCAGAATAACTTGAAGACTATCACAATGGCATTTCACATCATTTTGAGTGAAGATATAACCTAAAGGAAGTTGCGTCCTGAGGACTGATGGCTGTGTTTGAAGAGCTTTTGGCTTTCATAGAAAATAATTAGGATGTGTTCTCTTTGCCTGCTTCTGCTTTTTCTTATAAGCACATGGAGATGGCACAGCAGACCACTTCCCATCTCAGCACCTCGGCTGCAGATGTCAGTCGTTATTAGGAACTATAGGATTATAGTCTTCTGTGTCAAGTGCAAGGAGAACTCATACCTCACTTATCCCACATTAAAAATAACAACAATCTGATTCATTGGTAGAGGAATTGCCAGTTTCCATATCTCTTATTCTCTGGATCAGTTGTGGTTCCTGCTGAGCAGCTGCTGAATTAAACCATTCATACTCAGTGAGGAATGAACTAGTCTCAGATCAGCACATTCTGGGAACCAACGGAGGGAGGTTTGATTCTTCCAATTGGTCCTGGACAGTTTAAAATGAACTGCTATGGCCTGGCATATGAAGTACCCCAGTCAAATGCTGTAGCCAGTAGGAGGAATTTGTCACATTTACTTTCCATCTCAAATAATATTCACTAGATAGAGTTCTGCTGAGGCATGGCCTTTTTGTAAATCCAGTGAACAATTCCCCTGTTATTCTTTTTTGCCCTACAGTAAAGAAAAATAGAGAAGGACTTTCTTTACCTGCTCAGACTACAGCCATGTTCCGAAGTGGTGAAAAGCAAGAGGGGCTGGCAAAGTGCAAACCGCTCTGGGATCCATGACCAGATATCTCGCATCTCTTTCACGCTGACAATTCCAGACTTGAAGTTCTCGGCATGAACTGCTAAATGCACATTCTGCCTGAGAAATACAACACAAAACATTGAGAAGCAATGATTTATCAACAGAACAAGTGTCAAACAGTAATATGCAAAGACATGTTACACTAAATGAATGCTACATGAACACTAAAATGTTCACTACAATGAACACTGGAAGACTCTACTAGATATGCTGTTGTTCAAAGCTCCAGCCCATGCGATTAGAAGGCCATAACCTAGGGAAGATAATAAACTACTGCAGTTTAACATAATCCTCAAGTGACAGTGATTTGGCCTTAATGAAATACCTGGAACATTTCCTCTGTATGACAGCTACAGAGAAAGCACCTTTTATATAGAGGACACAGAATCCCAGACTGGTTTGGGTTGGATGGGACCTTAAAGCTCATCCAGTTCCAACCCCCTGCCATAGGCAGGAACACCTTCCACTAGACCAGGTTGCTCGAAGCCCCATCCAACCTGATCTTGAACACTGCCAGGGATGGGGCAGCCACAGCTTCTCTGGGCAACCTGTGCCAGCGCCTCAGCACCCTCACAGGGAAAAAAGTCTGCCTAAGATCTATATACAATCTCCCCTCTGCCAGGCTAAAGCCATTCCCCCTTGTCCTGTCTCTACAGGCCCTAATAAGAAGTTCACAATGGTGAGAAAGCAACTTCCCCCTTCCCCAAGGGGTCTAATACAATTGTAAGAACTGTTTCATGGCTTTTAGACTTTCACTATTACTTGAAGGTAATAATACTACTAATTACCCTCATAATTTCAACTAACCTTCATTTCTTAGATCAAATAAGCACAGACCCCAGAGCCTGGGGATTACACCAGTGTTATTGCAGCCATGGCTGACATTAAAGACATTTAAAATGCAGGAGTGGCAGCCAAATAAAAGCATAAGTGACACAGGAACTTATGCAAGACACTAAATTACTGGGCAGCTGTTAGTTACAAGAAGCTTTAGGCAGCTTGCTGTGCATGCAGCAGTTCAGTTGCACGTATCTTCTAATTTATTTTTTTTTAACTTTTTTGACAATCACACAATTCTTTCATCTGAGTTTCACAAAGCATAAAGAGAATCTCAATGCTACATATCTGCATGTATTGCTTAGCTCACTCCCCAAAACGCACAAACCATATGGGTTTTATTACTTTCTTTTCTGTGCTACCAAGAAATGAGCAGCATTTGCACTGCTCTTGACTGTGGTTCTTGTCTGGTGCTACCTTAATGTCAGCACTGCTAGTGAAGAGCCCCCTTAGGTCACTTAGGGAAAAAAAAAAGAAATAAAATGACTGCTTTCTCTAGTGAAATGAACTAAACCACTGCTTGCATTGCTGCCCTGTGTTAATTAGCAAGGAACTTATGTGGACACCTATTTAAGCAAGCTGCAACTACTTTAAAATACTTCAACTACTTTACAACTTGCATTACCACTACCTAGGACATTATTTGTGCAAGCAAATAAGCTTGTACAGCAAGCTGAAGGAGAGATCAACTGAATAAAGTATGAGCCAAGACTTCAACCCACATCTTCAGAATCTTACTTTAGGTCTCAGCCCTCCTGGTCCTGTCTGCTCTGCAGTTAAAGGCTGGTGGCATTAAGGAACAGAGCTGAGAAACAAAGCCTTGGTTTCCATTCATCAGGAATTCTATTTTTCTCACATTAAAGGAATTAATAAACATTCAGGGCAGTCAGCTAGTTTATTACAGTGGCTTTCTGGAGGAAAAGTAATGACGATAAAACAGGCAAACCTCGTAATTATTTCTATGCTTGCTCTGTGCATTGTCACACTGATGTGATCTGTTTAGACAACTAAACTTAAGTACTTGCTCCTAAAAGGCTCTTAACTTCATCTTCTCCTGGCTACTATGAACTGGATTTAAGGACTTCCCTACCCAGATCCCACTCAAAGCCTGTGTTCAGCAGCACTCACAGTAACACATCACCTTCAGTACCCTGTGTCTTCCTACAACTTTCCCATGTGGGTAAAATATCACAGAATCAACCAGGTTGGAAAAGAACTTAAGATCATCAAGTCTAACTGTTCTGCCAGCACTGCCAAGGCCAACATTAAACCATGTCACTAAGGGCCTCATCTACATGGTTTATGAATGCTTCCAGGGACGGTGACTCCATCACTGCCCTGGGCAGCCTGTTCCAATGCCTGAACACCCTCTTTGTGAAGAAAACTACCTTTCAGGTAGTTGTAGAGAGTGATAAGTTCCCCGCTGAGCCTTCCCTTCTCCAGACTAAACCCCCTAGTTCCTTCAGTCATTCCTCATCACACCTGTGCTCCAGACCCTAACACCAGCTCCATTGCTCTTCTCTGCACCCTCTCTAGCACCTCAATATACTTCTTGTAGTGAGGGGCCCAGAACTGAACACAGGATTGGATGCACAGCCTCACCAGTGCCCAGTACAGAGGGATGATCGCTGCCTTGGCCCTGCCTGGCCACACTATTTCAGCTTTATCAGCTATATCAACTCTACAACCAGATCTTTTGAATTAAGTAGAAAGCATTTACCACGGTGTTGGCCATTTTAAGACTATTCCTATCCCTTGAATGTCACGGCAAATAATTTATATTTAATGTCACCAATTCAGTTAATAAACACACACCATAAGCTTGACAAAAGGTTAAGAAATAAAATGACCTGCTATTGGCCCAGGCATAGGTCACAGCTGCAAGTGCTTATGACTTAAAACCTGTGTTGAGAGCAGTCAGTACAGCCTGCACCTACATCACATCAAACTGCTGCTTCACAAAAATAGAAGGGCTTTTTTGGACAGGGGTCAGAAAATTGCAACCTGAGTTACAGGTGTGTATCTTGCATCCTTCCTTTCATTGTGGACAGCATTTCTCTAATGACACTGAAAATCATCTACTTCTGTTGGGTAGCTGCTGTTCAGAGCAGTAAATGAATGAACATGAACAGCACAGTCTGGCAAAGATAACCCCCCAACCTTTTGGTTAGTATTTGTTAATGAAAATTAAGTTTTGTCTTCATCACTCGAGAGGCCTTTCAGGGTTCTTTAGTAGGAAACCAGCACTTGGAAAGGACACTAAATTTGGACTGGCACTGCCACCAAGAAGTCCACCACTAGAACTGAACAGGGTCACTACTCTTCTACCTTGCATCAGTGTTTTCCTCAGCTCTTCATGTTGGCTCATTGGGACTGGCATGACAACTTGCTATCAAATGCTGATGTTGGAATGATGTGCAACTTTATTATCCCAAAGGAAATTCAATTTAGAGAAGCAGCACAACTTAGAAGTTTCATAAGGCAGCTTATTTGCTATTTTCATAGGAATGTTGTTTTTTACATCTGTATCATAAATAAATTGAGCTCCAGAGACCTCAATGCTCCTGAAGATAAGCCAATGCTGCTGATGTGTGGTAGTTGCTGTTACAGCGGGTATCTCTGTGGTATGCCACGATAACAAATACCATACTCCAAGGTCTGACTCACTGAATTATATCTTCCTGCTCTGTTTTGTTTTCGGTTAAATCTGATCTGACCAGCATTATCTTTAAAATCCATTATAATTTCAGTTACAGCATAAATACGTGGTACAAGCGATACGCTGTTTGTCAGTTACACATGGCAATAGAAGCCATACGTGGTGCATAAGCCCAAAACATAATCCTGTGTTGAGATCACTGTCAACAGACACCCTGTACCTAAGTCCCCTCAAAACTGTATGCTTCCTCACAGAAATCAAGGCTTTCTCCTTTCAGAACTCTGTAACTGCAGAAAATAATATATGGGCACTGAAGATTTGTTTCGCTGGAATTAACAGCCTGCTGATTTCTTAGAAGTAAAATCCTCCACACACAGAGTATGATACAAAACATGTTCTGATAAGCCTGTTGTTATTTCAGACATGAAAACATGAGTAAATGAATTCCAATTTTGATTTTATAGATTAGTACAAGCGTTAATGTGCATCACTCAATGAAGTTAACTCAGGGCACCTGCAACATGGCCAGGGGATTCTCAAAGGCATTAATTCAAACCATACACCTGTGGTATTTCAAACTCACAGGGCAGCCTTTCTTCTTTCCAAGTTCTCTGCTTATCAGATATCACAATCCACTGAGTTTTGTTCTTTAAGATTTGCTTTTCAGGCCAAGACTTGATGAATGACTTCATTAACCACTAACGCTACATGGCTGAGTAACTCTGACCTTCTTGACACAGAAAAACGATCTTGTCTCCTTGCCTCTAAAACCCCTACCTACTTAAAAATAAATATAATCTAGTATGATTAGAAACAAGTCACTGGTAGGAGTGTGCCAAGTTGGGTTCAGTCCAACATCTTTCCAATTAAGTGCAGAAAGCTTTCAAAGAGGAAAAAGGAAAGCTGAGGATGTCTCACATCTAGTGCAACACTGTACACCACGTTTGGATGTGTTTCTAAAGATGTTTCAAAACAAAGCAGTATTTTTTCTTCTGGCATGGAAAGGACTTACACCCCACTGTTAACATGACTCTTTTCCACTGTGGGAAACACAAGCTTTTTGCATGGGAGCACTCTTGCCTGGCTGGACCCACGATCCCTTATCTTACATCTTTGCAGGTGCTTTGAACTAACTTTTCAGGAGTGTACTCAGGAGGTGTTACACAGCAATCAGATGCTGGGATTGCTGTGCTGCTTCTCTTGCCCAGCAGCAGCCACAAGGACAGACTCAGAAAGAATAACCAGCCAAAAAAACAAGAAACGAGCAAAGTGCAAAGATTCAAGTGGTTGAACCTACCTTCTGGGAGATGCAATACTGCAAACAGGAGGGGTGCAGTGGGTATGGAATTGACAGAAGGAGAAATGTGTAAGGAGAAAGACAAAAAGAAAAAAAAAGATAGAAAAGATCAGTGATTTCCTACATCCATGACAAAGTGAAGGAAAGGAGCCTGGAGAGAAAAAAACACAGTGATTCGAGTCACCAAGCATGAGAAAAACAGACAGACAGGTTAAAATATTTCCTATTTCTAGGTTCAGTTTTTTTTTTTTGCTATCTGCTTGTAAAATGAACAATTCATCAACTCCTTGCACAGGCCAAACACATCTGGAGAAGAGAACTCACATCTAATTGAGCACCGGTGATGATCTGAACCCTATCCAATGTGATGTTTCAGGGCCTAATGGCCTTGTAATATTTGAGATTAACAGAGTCGCTTCCAAGAGATGAGCAAAATAAAGCACAAGTTAATTGTAAATCAAACTGTGGGTCTAAATATAAACTGCTGGAAAAGAGTCGAGGGAGCTTTACATGTACTTAGGCATATGGAAGAGGTTCAGCTGACATCTACATTACTTTATAGGCTAAAGTCTGCTACATATATATCTTCATACATATGGTATCTGCTTGCAACCCCTGTCACTAACTCAGCAATGCAACTTGCTGTAAGATCCTAATATATCATGGGCTGGTACCTTTTGATTTTTGAAGATTTGGAGAAAATGAAACTGTCCCTCTACAATACCAAGTTCCATATATCACACCCACTGACCCCAGCAGATTTCCAGAAGTCACCCTCCCTTCAGAGATCAGGACAGCTGATAAACTGTTCAACACTGCAAGTTTGATTTCAAAAACAGCTCACTGAAGTCTTCTGCAGCCACAGAAGGCCTTGGGAGAATCAGACCATCTCTACAGCACCAGCATGTCCAAATTTGTACATCCGCACTTGGCAACATGCTGATTTTGTTGAGATTAATGCATTGCTGCCTTTCCTATGTACATGCAGATGTCTTTCGACAATGTTATTATCATGTCTTTTACTATCACACTGGAGCAGGATTTCATTTACTGGCTTCACAGCTGGTTTTTCCTCCCCTCATTTCTGAAAAGAAATTCTGTTCATGCAGTAACATTTTGAATCACTATCCTCATTCTTCTCTTCCATGGTTCTTTCAAAATCATTATTTCTAATGGTACAGGAGCCTGTCACAAAATAGGACAACTCCTACCTACGATTAATATACTCTGGACTTTCAGCAGGCCTGCAGCCAAACTAATTTTCAAAGTAACCTGTAAGTAAGACTTACTTGTTCCTTGCTCCATTAAAATAGCTCCCCAGTTAAGCAAACTTTTCCCAGTTGGCAGAGTGTTTGCCTACTTACACTGCAGAAGCTGCTGAATTCAGTCCTGGGCAGCATAAAATTAACATTTTATACAAATAATCTCATATTTAAAAAGTATTTTTCACATTTCTGGGGTTCTTTTCCTCTGAGTACACTATCAGTGCTTCCCCCAGCTGTGCTAAAACATCTTTTAGTTAAAAACAGCTTGTGAAAGACACTTTTGAGATCTAATACGTGCAACTAACATGCAGCTGTAAGAATCAATTATGAATTAATCACTAAGCTATGAGAAAGTGTGTTGTTTTTCTTGTATCACAACATTTCAGTTACACTTCTTGTTACAATCCTTAATTCTAATGCTTAATTTTGTGGCTGCATATTCTCCTGCAGAGCTCAAAGACCATCAGATACATCAGCACATATTGTGCCCCCAGTGGTCACCCAGGGCTGAGTGACCAACTGCTCACCACGCAGAGCAGTCTCCTGAGATCACTTGGGCTGTCTGCAGTGAAAGCCCTACCTCTTCTGTTTGACTGTGATGCCCTTCTGCTGCAAAGCCTTCTCATTGGCCATCTGCAGCAGCTGGATCTCCTTCCGTGAGAAAAGGCGGACAGCAAAGGCCTTTTCCAACAGCTTCTCTGGAGGCACTGACTTGGCAATGTCCCTCACAAACATTCGGATGTCCTGCTGTATGCTGTCAGACTTCATGGGTTGCCCACCTCTGACTTTGCGAAAAAACTTTAGAAGAGCCAGTGCCACGCGATAGAGAACTTTGTAGCCTTCCACCAGGAGCACATCAAAGACCCGAGCGATATACACCATGGGTAGCTCTCCAAAGAGCCATCGCTGCCAGTCAGAGTACACCTCCAGCACGTCCTCAGACACTGCCACCATCAGCTTATGTGCTGCCTGACAGTACTTGTTTGCTAGGTCTCCAAAGGTCATGCAAGACGACTCGAAAGCCAAGAACGTCTGGTCAATGAGCCGTTTGGATGGATCATTGCAAGCAAGGATGCGACAAACCTGCTCAAAGCACTCAGCCTCGTCCTTGCTGTAGTGCAGGAGCAAAGCAACCACTGAAGGCAGTGCTGGGCAAAACGAGATATCTGGGAACTGATTCGCAATGCACAGTATGATCTTCCTGACCGCTCCGATACCTTCTGCATTCAAGCAGTATGTGGGGACCAGGCTGTCATCCACGAACTCTGGCAATGGAAGGGAGCTACCGCTGCGCTTCCCAACGATCTTCACCACAATGTCTCGGTACACATTTGCATCTGGGGTGACTGTACGGCATGGGATATTGCTGAGCAGCTTGTGGTATACTTTAGCTCTCAGGGAGTGGTTCTTGGCCCAGTAGCCTTGGCGGGCCAGCTGCTTGAGCTCTGGGAGCTCTGGGCAGGTCAGCTCCTTCACATCCTGACTCTGCAAAGAACTGTCCATCTTGTCCCAGTCCACAAAGTGGCTGTATTCATCCATGGCTCCAGGAGAAGCAGATCAGAACTCATGAGAATGGAGATGCTATTCAGACATCAAATGACTTGCAGCTTTAGCTGCAAAAATGAAAAAAAAAAAAAAAAAAGAGAGAGGTTTCACTAACAGGTAATCCCCCATTTTCGTTAGGAGTACACAAACACATCTAACTTCTTCCTGCAATGCCAAAGCTGTTTCCTAAGCAAAGAAAGTTAATGCCCTCTTATTTTTTAAGCCAAGTTTTACTTCCATTCCGCCAGTACCAGTTAAGTAATTTATCAATGGCAACCTAAGGCTGATGGTGAAGATATCTCCCCAGGAAGTGAGTTCTGTAACTGAAGGTCCAAGCTGAGACATAGATCTTTATGTTAACTTCCCACTTTGACAACAGAAGACTCCCATTTCCAAAATCCATATTGTAAAGTCTGTTCAATTTGCAATTGCTCCTCCTAATTCTCTGGGGAAGTAACTGTTACTTGTAGTACAAGGATGCAGTCCCACAAGCAGCTTTCACTGTCCTAACACAGTGTGACCAGCACCAAGAAACACTAGAGCTTCTGCTAGCAGCAGCCATGTGTTCTTGGCCATTTCTTTGTGCTGGTGCTAGCATTTGTGTGGCCACATCGTCACTGAGATCGTCAGTCTGGTTCTGTTTTTCTTTTCCATTGGATAAGATGCATAGCTGTCTGGTCAGCCAGATCATGGCATCTTCCTTCCGACTGCTTACAAATGTGACTGAAAATACCCCTCCGTTAAATCTTTCCTGAAAATCCTCGCACTGTGGAGTTAAGAACTGACTACACAGCCTTTCAAATGGAAGGCTCCTAGACCTGTTTATATCAGTACAGAAACCAAATATATCCAAACCTGAACAATACTTTAGGAAAGAGTTAAAAATGAACCATACATGACAGAAGTGACTGAAGGCCAAGCTGGACAGGGCTTTGAGAAACCTGGTCTAGTGGAAGGTGTCCCTGCCCATGGCAGGGGGTTGGAACTGGATGAGCTTTAAGGTCCCTTCAACCCAAATCACTGTGGTTCTATGAAGCAGACCACCTTTTCTAGCTGTACTACTGGCTCGACAGCTTAAACCAGCTTCATAAAACTGCTTCTGGTCTTGTGCTTGCACACACACTGATCAAACCACCCTCTAGAGGGCCTGCTGCCACCACAATTAAATCTTACAGATTCACACCTCTGCAATAGCACCAGCAGCTGAAAGACCAGATTCTGCCTCCAGTTCCTCAAACCGCATGTTTACATTATCTCCTAGTTGGCTCCAGCTTGAAAGTACACCTGTGTCCTAGCAGAGAGAAGCATTCCAACCACTAATGGCCACGAATGAGCTATAACCAAGCCAGTGCAAAGCTAGAAGGTAGATTCAATAAAAGTGAACAAATAACAGCAAGCAATGGTTTTACCCACTGCTGGAACATCCACGTCAATGTGTCCTCAGAACCATAGTAAAGCTGGGAAGCACAGGGCAGCTGGTGCTGCACACTCTGCAAAGGCAGAGAATCCCTATAAACCACAACTGGCCTATAAAACTGTTTTGTGCAATTAAGACATTATATAGCAAGGTTAAATCAACAAAAAACACATACTGAAATGCTGCTAAAGAACTTAAGTTATTCTTATGTCAAAAGATTGCAGAATGCATGGCCTTGACATTTATTAGACTGGTCTTTCATACAAGAAGTGCATTAGAATGATTTGAAATTTATAAGGTAGATATCCTCCCTACTTCATTGCAGGAGACTAAACCAAACATTTTGTCTCAAGCAGACAGAAGTTCATACACATACAACTAGCATTAGCTTGGATGGTTATAGATTTAATCCAGACAGTTTAAGATTCTGACTAAATATTAATCTGGGTATTTTGGAATTACACACTGAAACTCCAAAATATAACTCATCATTTAAAAGGCTGGCAACAACACATATTTCAGTCAATTTTTGAAGGGCTCTTCTCTACAAATATCTACTGTTTCTTATTTGTTTTTTAATAAAAAAGATATTTTTTTTAGTTCATTTTTGTACCAGTCAAGAGGAATACAGCAATGCTTACCATGCTCACCATTTATTTTTGGTGTATTCCTCCATATTTGAAATTAATTTTCAAAGTGCAATTAAAGGAGACAACACATTGTCCTGACTTCAGTTCTAGCAGTAAGATATGTTAGGATGCTGAGGAATGATGCCCCTCAGTGTGAGCTGAGAGCAGGTGTTCAGGATATGCAGACAGTAATGGCAGGATACCAGTCCTTTGCAGAGTCAGTCAGCTCCATGAAAGTTAACATTCTTCTGTCATTCTCCACCTGCGAATCAAGGGAAACACATTATTTTTAATTCAAATCCTAGAATAAGATCCTTGTGGGGAAGAGAAATTTAATCATATTTAGCAGTGGCCAAAGCACCGAGAGATTAACCATTCTGTTTATGGCCGCTTCAGTATAGAAACTGTTTCTACCCTGTGCTTGCTAGAGTCTCCACTATGCAAGTTTCCCCCTTCTGCCATCATCCCTTGGAAACTGCTTACATGCATATAATGGAGGGTTAAGAAAAACATCCATCATACCAGACAACTTCTAAGCTTCTCAGAATTACATCTCCACTGTGCTTTTCCCTGTAAACCTTTGTCTCCCTCCTCCTTACTCTTTCCTATTTTCTACCATTCAGAGACACAAACATATTTAAGTTTGTATTTAGAGTAATTTTTCCCTCTGGAAGTTATCACCCTCTCCAGAAACTAATGAATTTGAAGAGTATGTGCTCCTCAGCAAGCTCACTGAAGTCTGTGAGCTAGAGGATGGAAGTCAGACTGACAGAACTTCTGATTTGAGCTTACAGACTTCCACAGCTGGGGAAGCCTGCTTGGCCTGCAAGTAGGTCTGGCTGCTTCTGCTTTTCAAAACTCTGGATGCTGCAAGACAAAAATGTCAGCAAAGCCAATGGGCATTGCCAATGTTGCCAGAACATGACAAGCTCTTAACTGTGCTTGCAAATCCAACAGAATTTGTGTGCTTCAGTGTAATGGTGCATAGCTCCTGACTCTCTGCCAACAGCTCCTGTAAGCCAGGAGGCCTCAAATGGGATGTATTTACTTGCCAGAACAGAAGAGCCCAAGAAATTTCAGGAAGATTCCAGCCAGATTTCATCTCCTCCTCCTGCTCCGGAATCCTCCTCTATCATCCCCCTAAAGAAGTTCTCTTTCTTCTGGCAGCCATGTAAAGAGCAATGTTTAATTTGGAGCTGATAGGAAAGGAGACAAAAGTTGTATACTGTTCAGTAGCAAAGGGGTAACTGGTCATGTCTGTCTCCTACCAATCTCTCCTACCCCAGGGGAGCAAGCAGGCAGTACAGACTGCTGTATTTGGAGGGATGGAAGGGTGGAGTGTCAAAGTGTGGAAACAGGTAAGAAAGGCTGTATAAGAGTGCATGTCAGAGAGTCCCACCTTCACAGAATCATAGAATAGTTAAGAGTTGGAAAGGACCTTAAGATCATCTAGTTCCAGCCCCACTGCCATGGGAAGGGACAACTCACACTAAACCATGTCACTCAAGGCTCTGTCCAACCTGGCTTTGAACACCCTGGGTAACCCATCCCAGTGCCTCACCACCCTTACAGTAAAGAACTACCTTCTTATATCCAATCTAAACTTCCCCTATTTAAGTTTGAACCTGTTACTCCTTGTCCTATCACTCCAGCCCCTAATGAAGAGTCCCCCCCAGCATCCCTATAGGCCCCCCGCAGATACTGGAAGGCTGCTATGAGGCTTCCACGCAGCCTTCCCTTCTCAAGGCTGAACAGCCCCAGCTCTCTCATCCTGTCTTCATGGGGGAGGTGCTCCAGTCCCCTGATCGTCCTCGTAGCCCTCCTCTGCACTTGTTCCAACAGTTCCATGTCCTTTTTATGTTGAGGACACCAGAACTGCACACAA
>JASSUY010031089.1:67673-94750 GCA_032466535.1 Forpus xanthops | reverse complement strand
GGGGCCTATAGGGATGCTGGGGAGGGACTCTTCATGAGGGACTGTAGTGAGAAGACAAGGGGTAATGGGTTCAAACTGAAAGAGGGGAAGTTTGGATTGGATATGAAGAAGAAATTCTTTACTGTAAGAGTGGTGAGGCACTGGAACGAGTTGCCCAGGGAAGCTGTGACTGCTCCATCGCTGGCGGTGTTCAAGGCCGGGTTGGACATAGCCTTGGGTGACATGGTGAGAGGTGTCCCTGCCCGTGGCAGGGGGGTTGGAACTAGATGATCTTAAGGTCCTTTCCAACCCTATCTATTCTATGATTCTATGAAAATGCAGTGATTCCATGTTTGCAGTGACACAGGCAAGTGCATCTCGAATGCCAACAGATCTGTCCTCTGTTAGAGTGCGGAAATGAATTTCACTATGATATTTTTTCAATGTCATGTTAAATGTTTTGACTCATCCAAATAACAGGAAACTGGAACTCTGCCTGAACTTTTATCGTCTGCAATTGCTCAGGGTTTTGGTGGCACTGAAGATGGAATCTTATTTCTGCAGCCTTTGTACTTCGTTTCATCAGGCATTGTCTCACCAAAATCATCTCCACCCCACTTAGCAGAGATGATCTCCTGAAGAAAACCACAGGGAAACCACTTTTGAACTATAATCCTGGAAATGCTTATGCCTGAGCTGTCCTAGTGAAAACCGTATCTGACTCACAGAGTTACACAAGCACATTTCCTTCTGTAAAAGAGCCAGAGCTTTTCCCAGAACATCCACTCCAGGTTTTAAGAGCATCTCAAGAGACATTTCAAGTGTCCAGGTAATGTAGTGAATAATAATGGTTCTTTTTGTACTTATTTATAGGTGTAACATTCATCCCATGGAAATAATATTTCATTTCATGGGAAATAATAGTTTCATTAGACAAAAAACACGATGTTACCTACATTGTGAGTTCTCTGCTTGCCTTGTATTGGAGCCTGTCTCTTTCTCTGTGGTAGTCATAATGAGAGATAGAGAGGAAACTGTCTGCAGAGCTTCCCAGAGCTGCAGCTGCACACATGTGAAGATTCAATTTTGTATTTATTTAGAGCTTTGTCATAAAGTCTGTCTCAGCTGAACAGATCATCTTCCTCCCACTGCCAAGAGATACTATGAATTATGTGGGTCCAATTTTCTGAAAAGGTAATGCAGTTACTGCCCTGGTTGACTTCAGCAAGCTTTTCAGGTACATGCTGCCCTGAAAGATAATGCCAGTTAGGGTTCTCACAGCCCAGAAAACCAGACATGTGCTAACAACTTATTTTATCATAAACTACTAAACTCCAGAAGAGCTGTCTGTAGAAGGGAAAAGAGATGTTTCTGTTTCAAATTAGTACGACTTCATCAACTGCCACAAAGAAAACACAGTCTATTGTCCAGAAATAATTTATTCATCAACAATAAAACACTGAATAGAAAAAGCCTTGTAAATAAAACTATATATATAATGCTTTATTTTTTTATTTGATACTCCACAAAAAACACTACAGACAGTAACAAAATAATCCGATTAATCTTAAAAATTTCAAATTATAATTGTCACTCTTCATTTATCATGTTTTATTAACAATGCAAAGGTCATTTGTTTACATATTATAGGTTTACTTGATTTCATTAAATTGCTTCTTAAAACACTTCAAGCAATTTGTTGATTGCCCCATAATTTGTAACATATATAAGTATATCAATAAACAATATAACAGCTCTGAGAAAGATATGCAGACTGTTCAATGGGGAGTAGTCTACCATAGATTGTTTAGTGGGAGAGCAGGAATAAATCACAACTGAATTGGGATGGAAGTCAACACATTGAAGAGAAATAATATATTGGGGAACCATTACATGTTTTCCATTGCCCTTTTAGTAATGTGATCTCTTTCAAGCTCTGATTTTTCTTGGTTTAGATACTCTAACACTTTTCCTAGCATATCCTCATCAAGATACTGCCTGTTTTGAGTGTCATCAGTTTCTCCGGCCATGGAAAGCCTTTTGCTGAGTGAAGCCAACTTCGCAGCCTCCTGTGGTCCCAGCTGACTTAGGTGCTCTCTGATGGCCTGGTCTATCTGGTCATCTTTCTGCAGGTTGCTCTCAGAAGCTGGAACTGGGACTCGTTTCATCTGGTTCATATTGATAACTTCAGGATATTTTGCCAACACCTTTGCCAAGTAATCGGCCAGCTCTTCATCCTTCTCGTTCAGTTTCTCGTACTCCAGTTGCTGCCTTTCCAAATCATTCAACCAGGCAGCCTTAGGAAACGGGTGTCCTTTCAATCTTCTGGGAATATAAGGCAGTCTTGGCAAATCATTATCTTGATTAAGACGATTTAGGAAGTAGGAGGGATTCTGATTAGCTAAATTGTCAGTTCCCAGAAAACTGACTATATCTTCAACATTGAGGTCTTCAGGTAAATTTTCTGGAATAAGATTGAGAGGCTGCTTCGTGTACGCATTTTTAGAGTTTACATTATGTTTAAATATATCTCTCTGTCCTAGATTGGTTTCGGTGATCTCGTTGAGATCTTCTGGGAATTCTGCTTCCTGCTCAGCTTCCAACCTTTCACTCTGAAGCTGCTTTTTTTCTCCAGTTTTCAGCATGTCTATTAAATCCTCAGGAGGAATTTGTAAATTCCTTGAGATTTCTATCAGCTGAGCTATAGACTGAGGATCGAGTTGCTTATCCAAAAATGTGGGTGCTCTTTTTTCCTCAAGTTCTCCTCCAGTCCTTAGTTTCCTACTCCCAGCACCACCCATCAGCCTCTTCAGGTAATAATTCATTAGCTTTGAAACATCCTCTGACATTTGATCTTTATTATCTCTTCTTATTTCATCCTCAAGGAAGTTGAGTTTCCCTGATCTTTTAATTTCATCATCAATCTCCTCTTCATGTTTATCAACTTCCTCTTTGCTATCTTTTATCTCTTCTTGAGTTTGACTTTCCACTTTTTCTTCTATGGGATTCCAATCTTCTCCTCCAACCACATCTTCATAGGCAATGTTATTCACTTTATATACATCGTCTTCATCATCTGTATACAATTTCTGGTCCTCATCCAACCTTTCTTTCTTGTGGTTACTGGGTCCTGCCATCTTCCCCAGCTCCTGAAACACAGACTCCAATGTCGCAAGGCTTTGGGGTGTGTATTGCTCTTCCACTATTTCATTAGTACGCTTGAAAGGACTGTCTCTGGAACTGTCTTCATAGTGACCAAGTGGCATTTTGAGCTGGTTTTGCCATCTCTCAGGCCACTTGTAACCCTCGTAATCATCAGGTCCTCCAGCTGGAAAGTTGCTATCGGAACTCAGACCATAAAGTTTATTCTCCTTTGGGCCAACTTTTGACTCTTTCTCAGCTTGCCTCAAGGCTTCCAACATTACCTTAACCCATTGGGACTCATCTTCAGTCAAAGAATCCCTTAAATTATCTGGTAGGTGAACCTGATCTTTGCTTTCTTTCTGTTGCAGGAGGTATGGGATGCTCTGATAGGAGTTGTAATCAGGGCTGCTTTCTCCCTTGTTAGTTTGCTTGCGAAGATCTTCTATGTATTCTAAAGCTTTGATCATATCAGGATTTGGAAATCTTTGTAAGTTTTTCATTACATAGTCTGGATCTTTCTGAAGCAGCTGATGCTGCTGGAAGGAAGCTGCATCAACCCAACAGATCAGGAAAAACGAAAAGGTGAGAGCTTCTCCAAGCTGGAAGGTTTTAGTTTCTGCCATGTTTAAAATGTTTCCTTGAAATAAAGAAAAGAAAAAAAAAAAAAAGAAAAGAAAAAAAAAAAGCAGTTAACATATGGAGACAGTCTTAGGAAGCTGAGAAGTAAAATAGAACTTGATATTTTAAACTCATCATGAAGAGTACCACTAGTACTACACGTTTTTTCTTAATTATTGAAACCTAATATAGCTTGTACATGGAAGCCTTATATTTTGGTGGAAACTTGAAGTTTTTCTGAATCTTTTCTATGATTCCTCATTTTGCTGGAAACTATCAGTTTCTTCTGCTAGAAATTTCTTATCTCTATACTCAATGTACTTTATGAACATTGATTTCCCAGTGGCAGCACTAGACAATAAAATATAAATCCTATATAGCTCATGAAATGTCAATAGAGTAATCTAGATGTCATTTTGGTTATCAAAATGAGGGCCTCAAATGTAAAGTCAGTATATCCATATATTTAAATGCCATTTTAATACTTAAAATATTAAAACTGCATATAGAAATACTTTGTGAGATTATTCCATGGGCGTGTAATTTCATGCCAGGGTAATACAGCTGAATGATGCTATACTGCAATAAAATTAATGTAATGAAGTGGAGAACATGGCATATAAAATGACTTGCAAGTTTATTTCTGTCATTACTATCTGTGTTATTACTTCTTTTTTTATATGTCATAAAAAAATATATTATTTGGGTTACAGATGGATTTTAGTTACAAGGCTCTATGGGTGAACCCTTTTCTTATGGGTAATGATTAATTATAGGAAGAACACACTATAATTTATCCTAAATGCACAATATAATTTTACTGAATCCTTTAAAACCCATCTTGGAAATGAGATCGAGTAGGTAGGTTCTGAGTGGTGATATCATTCATCTATTGATTTCAGCAGAAAGCGAGTCATGTCCCAGAACAGGTAGAAACATCATCATTGACAAAAGTGAGCTAAATTCACTTAGAATAGCTCAGTAGAAGCCCAAGTTTAGTCAGCCTGTCCAGCTTATGTCACCCAACAGTAAACTCTGAAACAGAAGTGGGAAAAAATGCTTCTGACTAAGAAGATTACAGCACTGCTGCATATGAGGATATAGCAGCGCAATCCCAGTCTTGCGGGGAGCTGAGCACCCTTCACCCAGTGTAGCCAAACACTGCCATTGCCCATTCTGTGGGAAATGCTCAGACACTGATACACCAGGTCTGTGAGACTGATGATTAGATATTTTTCTGAACCAGTTACATTGATAAGGTGGAATGATGGGAAAGAAATGATAGAAATCCCTTTGATTAATTGACCTATTTAGGTCCCTTTGGATTCTGGCTTGGTAAAAGCATCCTGCTGAGACGTTGGTGATTCAGTTTATCATGCAACAGCTACATGTACCATCATTTACCCCCTGCTGCAAACAGAAAGTGAGCATGAATACGCTCATTTAAGCTCACTTGTAGATTTTTCCACTCAGTTTTTGTTCCCAACATGACTTAGCTAAAGTTGACTAAATATCCTAACTAAATATGACTAAACTAACTAGATAAAGCAGTACCAGTTCAGACAGCTGCATTTTGGTTTGTTTTTTTTTCCTGGGCAAGCTAACAGCTGTAGTAGTAAACAATTTCTCTGAACATTTCTGACTTCAAGCCCGGGTCCATTTGAGCATTGATTTTACAAAGAGTTCCAAACAACTGATTAGTAGGTCCCACCTTCCAGATCTGAGTTTTCCCTGAAACAAATCCAAGACATCACTTTATTTTCTGTCACAGAAAAGGCAGTAGTCCTATACATAAAATTGTGTCTCCCTGAAGAAAGAAAACACTTCACTACTTCTTGCAGCAAGCAAATGAAATCAAGACCTTTTCCATCAAAGAGACTGGTTATGAGTAGAATTAGTTTGATTAGTGCATGAGAAACTGTCCTTTCCAAGGGGTGGGGGAAGGGAGAGCTGTTCCATAATTATCTGCCAGGCACCTCCCACTTACAGGCACAAGGAACTCAATCTCCTTCCCTGCACACAATTGTATTGTTACAGCCTTTGTAAGAGTTGTCAGCATGCCATTAGAATCAAAATGTGCATAGCCGGGCAAAGTTCAGCTTAGTGTTCCACACTAAACTGTTGTTGTTCAATGGGATATTTTCGCAGCAGGAATAACAGGGCATTGGCTCCCCTATGCATATTTTGTGTGTGTTTGTGCCTAAATCAATTTTCACTTCCATTTTATTGGTAGATGATACTTGAAAGCCTTGTCAAATGGATCTGAGAATGATTTCTTTTAAAAGCTTTGTGTTCATGTCATAAAATCTTGTCATTAAATATACTACATTATCTAGGGTTGGAGGACTCCTCCTCAGTCTTTCAGACTTTAATCCCATTTAAACAAAACAAAACAGATAATATTTTTTACTATTCTTAGGATCTATCTAAACATTTTCTTATGCGCCTCTCAAAGGACAATATATTAAAATGGCTGTTTTGTCTGCAGATGGATGATCGTGACCCTAGCTTAGACAGGGAGCCTAATAGATACTCTATTAGAACCCAACAAACAGGAAAGTCATCTTTTCGCCAACAAATATAGAAGTTCCTATTTACAAATTAGGCAATCATCGAGTTCACAATCTAGCATTACAAAGGCAATACAGACTGGCAGAAGTTCCCCCAGAAGAGAGTAAAACAGAAATCTCCTTTCTGGGATGTTTCCATGGTAGCACCAATTTTCTGTCACGATCTCTCTCAGCAGTCGCCTCTGATGTAAATGCAATGTTTCCAGTGAAAAATTGGGATGAAAACTCGTAAGTTTTCCTATAGAAGATTTCCTGCCCTGAGAGTCTACGGGAGAATCCAACAGCAGTTTTCCATAAGGAAAATAAGTATATCACACACTCTTCCTTCCGCTCACTTTTGCAATAAACACAATTGCAGTAAATTTCCCTTGTTTGTAATGCTCTCCAACCCTTTACCCTCGGCAAGGGGCTCAAAACATAAACAAAAATAACAATAGGGTGAGGAGAAGGGGAAAAAAAACAACCCCCGAGCAGTTTTGAATGAATATACCGCCTGTCTGTGCGTGCATACATCTGGAAAGTTAGTCAGATGTGTTTGCATCCAGAGGAGCTTCGTAGGCTGAAATGCCATGTCGGCAAGCTGGCACTCCTGAACACAACTGCAAACAGACACACAATACTGCCTGCCTTTTGCCACGATAGAGAGGTGATATATAGATACAGATACAGACAGGTATCGATGCACGCTGGTCCCTACAGGTCTACGTTTCGCAGACACACGTTCCCCCACCAACGCCAGCTACAGCCCATCACCTCTGTGCCGTGGCTCGTGTTTTAGCTGAGCTCTCTCTTTGCCGTGGGTCCCTCCCGGCCGCACCCCGGCGCACCCCCTACCTGCGACCGCCGCTCCCACCGCCGCCGCCGCCGCCGCCGCCGCTTTCAGCACCGGACAGCGCCCGCTTATACTGCCCGAACCGCCCGTGACGTCAGCTCTGAGCGCGCGTCCCGCCCGGGAGGCGGAGCCTCGGCTGGGGGGCGGGACGTGAGCAGCGGGAGCCTCCCCGGGAGCCCCCCCCCCGCTGCAGCCAAGGGTAGAGAGAGCAAGGGGAGGGAGAGAAAGGGGAGGTAAAGGAGGGGGGAGAGGAATGAGACAAGAGAAGAGACGAAAAAAAGAGGAAAACAGAAAAAATAAAAAAGGAGGAAAAGGAAATGAAAGAAAAAGAAAAAAAGGGAGAAAGAGGGGAGAAGGAAAAAAGAAAAAATGTAAAAAAGAAAAGGAAAAAAAGAAGAAAAATGGAAAAAAGGAGAAAAAAGAAAAAGGGGGAAGGAAAAAAGAAAAAAGAGAAAAGGAGGAAAGGAAGAATAGGGGGAGAGGAAAAAAGGAGAGAGAAAAATAAATAAAATAAAATAAATAAAATAAAATAAAACAAAGCAAAAGTGAAAAAAGAAAAGAAGAAAAGAAAGGAAAGAAAAGAAAAAAAGAAAAGAGAAAAAAGAAAAGAAAACGAAAAAGAAAAAAAAAAGGAAAAGAAAAAAGAGAGGAGAGGGAGGGGAGGTGAAGAGAAAGAGAAAAAAATAAAAAGGGTGGTAAAGAAGAGTGGAAAACAGAAAAAAGGGTTAAAAAGAAAATCAAGCAGGCAGGCAGAGTACAGTCAGGGCCTTCTGCCTTTCGGGTCCCATAGCCCAGGGGTGGTGAGGAGCAATGGGAGGGAAGCTTATTAAGCTGAGCAGCATCTCAGGTTTTAGTTGATGGCCAAGCCAAGGGCAGGGTAACACGCCGGGGCTGTGGGGCAGGAGCAAGGCCAGGGGCACACAGGGGCTGGAGATGACAGTGAGGCAAACCGTGAGGAAGCCCATGTGCTGCGGCAGCATGGTGCACATGTGCACGTGTGTGTACCCGTGTGCATGACTTGCGCAGCTGGCCTTCCAACAGCTACAGTCAACATGGGGGTCTGTGATCTTTTTAATCCACAGAATGAGCAATTGTAGCATAGTTCCAGCTTCCTGACAGGGTGGGGACAATCCACAGCATCCGTGGCCTCTTCGTCAAGCATGGGAGGCCCAGGAGCTCTGGACCAACTACAGCATTCTGATGAGGGCTAGGTGCTCTTGGGGTAGGAGGGAGCTAAGGGAAGGAATGACACACCTCCATTGTATGCCTGACATAGATGGAAAAGTTGAAAGAAGGTCAACAAGGAAAGATAAGGCAGAAGCGCCGGTGCAGAAGCAGCCAGAGAGGGATTACCCACCCATGGCATTGCCTCCAATGCCCTTGCGGTTTTAACTTCTTCCTCAGCATTCCCTGTGCAGAAAGGCCAGCACTTGCACTGATCACTAGGGTGAGTAAATACCACCCTGCCATAAATCAGAAAGCATGAAATGTAACACATTCCTTCAGCTACTGCTCTGGGTTTTAGCTCATTCCTTCTGCTTCCTTTCTATTCCAGAAGGGTTGCTTTACTTTGGCTTTTAAATAAAGGCTCCTTTTCCCACAAAACAGATCTTTTCTGACAATTTTGACCTTTTACAGCACAAAATGTAAAAAACCTAGGATGAATGTACCTTCCAAACCAATAAATGTTACAAAATTCAGTTGTTGTAATAACAGCAAGGTAGAAATAATTGCAGCCATGAATGCAGACAAAAGGACTACCCTTGCTGCATTTGTTGTAATTTGAATGATCTCCATTATTGAAATGGAGATTTGGAAGCCTCTTGCTTCACCTTACATAGAGCTGTTAATGAAATATAGGACCAGTTTTTGTGCTGAAACTCTTCAGCAGCAGCATTATTCAGGCCACAGACACCATCCAAAATGCTCTCTTTCATCAGTGGGCCCAGGAAGAAAAGAGGCAAAAGAAAGGCTACGTGAGGACCCATGATACCGTCTCTGAAAACGCGAAACAGAAAGGCATCTACTGCAGCAAGCAGAAAGCAAGGACCAAGTTCCCCTTGAGCAGCTGGTAGTGGTACTGCTGAACACCACATTCTCCTTCAGCAAGGCTCCGAATGCCTACAGAACAGAGCTGCAGGCATTGTTATAGCTATCGCACCTTAGCCCATGGAGAAGACAGTCATCATGAATGGAGCAAAACAAAGTGAAAAAATACAGCAAAACAAACCCAAGCAGAAAAATGCTCAATTCAGATTTCCGGGAATTTTCTTGTGCCCCTGCAGGTATTTCCAATAGATTCTTGTTTTGTGCATTCTGCCACCAAAGTCCTAACATTTATCTAGCGAATTCTTTCCAGTGAAATCACCCTGCTGCCCCCCATCCATCTACCCCTGATCATCAGGACCACTGTGTATTTCAGACAACCTCGATTAATTGGCACATCAGCACGATTCCTTCCTCCGCTCCTCAACCACTCACTTGAGATTTACAGTGAGTGAAGTCAGGCAGAAGCTTGGCTTAGGTCTGCCATGGCTATTTTGGGTTCAGTGGACAAGATTTACCAAAGAGTATACACAATTCAGCTGTCAATTTTAGGCCACGTCAAGAAGCGCTGCTTGGACTTTGTGCTTGTGATTAATTGTGTCCACAAAGTCCTACAAGGAAGTAGTTAGTGAATGTACTTTTGTCATATTGAGTGTATGGCATTCTTTTCCTCAGAATGAGTCATGCAACAGAAAATTTGATCTGTTCTGTCATTATAAGTTCCATGGCATTTAATACAAGAGTAAGATCACGTCACAGCATCTCTGAATGTTAGGAAATCGCATTAGAAGTAGCTCAATATCAACTGTTTAACCAGAGGAGCTTGGTAATCTTGTTTTTCTGAGCACGTTTTGACCATGCTGCATCCTTTTGTGGATCCTGGGAACAGATCAACAGTAAGCACAGTGGGTTCTGTGAACAGCTTGCCCTGTCACATGCTTTACCTTACATAGCTATGCACCATGAGGAGCTAAAAATTAAGAAATCAACCCTGCATCTTGCACGCTAGCTGAAAAATAAGTGAAGTTTCAAATACATTTTGTTTCATTTCACTTAAGAAAGAGGTCATGGGGTGTGAGGGCGTATTTTGCTGCAGCACACAGGGGCAAAAGAACTCCAGCCCACTGTGTTGTGTCATACCCAGCTAGAAGATCATCATCGCTAAAGCTAATGGAGAAGGAAAAGTCAAGACAACTTGACTTCAGGAGGTAGCAAGGTCTGACATAAGGTATGGTGCTGTTGCCCATGTGCCCATTCACCAGCCAGCACCAGCACTGGTGGGGACAGTGGCAAGAACCACCACTGTTCATGGATCACAGTCTTCCAGTGAGACCTGCCTCCCACCAGACGTGCCCAGCTCTCATGAGAGGGTGAAACAATGATCTGTATGGTATGACCATCCAGGCAGTAATGCACAGCTCAGGCAGCACACTCATGGCTCTTTTCTAAACACCAAAATAGCGTTCAGTTTGTGCAGTTCACTTCAGCTCTAGCTCTCTCCTCTAATTGGTGTCACCAAAGACAAGTACTGCTTAAAAATAAAGCGGGGTTGTGTCAATATTCGTTATTTCACTACTCCCCTTCCTCTGTTTCCAGGGGCAACTAAAAATAATTTACAATTCATTAGAGACATGGGATTTCTTGCAGAGTAAGTGCCATTGTCACATTGAAATTCAGTCTATATCTGACTGGAATATCTGCATTTATTTGGTACGTAGTGAGAAGAGGGAGGTTTTCTTTCCTCAGAAAAAGCTCACCTGCCATCACAAATATAGATGCTTTTAAATTATTTTAATTTTAAAATACTTGAACTCTGCTTGTGTCCAACATCAGACTTATTATTTTGTGCTCATTCTGTATGCTTGAAAGATCAAACATATTTGTATGCAGATATTTTTGTCTTCCTTAAATTTAGCATATAATAAATGGCTCAAATTTCATTACCAAAACTCTAAAGGGAGGGAAAAATACAGCATTTTAAGGAAAAGCATGAGCTTTGCAGTTTGTAACCACAGTCCTTTAAAAGCATGGATGTCAAGGTAAGCGCCTGGTGGCTCTAGATCACTGAGCTTTATTCCATGCTGCAATGGGATTTGCAATGGGAACCTGACCCACATGGCTCCCTGAAGGTTTGCTCCTCACTCCATAGGGACATTTCAAGAACAGACTTTGCAAACAACAGAATATAAACTCAAAATAGAACCTGACTTTTACCCAACATTTGCCTGGTCAGGTTTCAGGCTGCCTGCATGTAAAAAAAAATAACTAAGAAGAGGAACTTTAGGGCAAGACTTGAGTGCTGCCTCTGAGACATGGCTTTGTGTTGTGGACACACCAATAACTATTCGTTGGTGTTGCTTTTTCAACAGAAGCCTCCCACACCCCAGATGGGAGGTTTCCCCTTATCCACTCTGTGCTGTCTGAGATCCAGGCGCTCCACATGCATGAGGCTGCCTTGATGCCAGAATGAACAGGCCCTCTGCAGGAGCCCGTGCAGGTGTCTGGCCAGAGGAGGTGACCATGGCAGCCTTGCTAGGGGCACCTCACAGTCTCTCCCTCCATGCATGCCCACCAGCGTGCCCACAGGAGCCATAGGGCCCCAGCTCCTCAACCTGCAGCACAACTTCTTATGGCAAACTAAACCTGGTGATGGTTTGTAATTGAGAACAGTGCTCTGTGCATACAGCAGCTCAGCCCTCCTGTGCCAGGATTAGGGTCATCCAAGTCTCAGCTGTGCCCTGCCTGCTTGTGAGTTCTATCCTGGGACTTTGACACTCCTAAAATTCCTCTCATGACTGCTGGGGGAGCCCAGACCTGCTGCCTCATTGTTTCTCCCTGCCTAATGACCAGCACTTACTGTAGGATGCCTCAGGCTTGGGATACTTGGGGTCTACCATATAGCGCAGATTCTGCTCCTGCCTAGACATAAGAGCTCACCTGGGGCTCGATGAGAAAAGAAACCTCTTCTGGAAGGACGATGTAAAAGCAGAAGATGAATCAACCAGGATAGAGTTTACTGTTATACTTGTTCCAGTGCAACCTCCAGTTTGAGTACCATGATCAGGAATAGCAAAATGCCAACAGAATAAGGAATATACGTCTTCTCATAAAACCACCAAAGCATTTTTATCTCCAGGCCTCCCCCACATATGTACTCTCATATTTTCTTTCATAGAGTTTCAAGGCTTTTTACAAGCTTGTGGCATCTGCTTACCAACATTTGGTGTAAAAATATCAATATCTGCTCTGCATAGCTGTTCTGAGTGCTACATTTACCAGCCAGTAAAGATCAAGAGCCTCCTGGGAGCTTGCTGGATCAAACTGTCATGATTTCAGCACTGCTTTGCGTCAGACAGCAGAATTTAAAGTCAAAACACAGATAGTTTAGGGAGGAAGACAATGTGAAGCCCTGAGTCATACCCTGCTGAGGGTGAGGAGAACAGATTAATAGACAGCAAACATGAATGAAACTGAACAGCTCATTTTAGTCATACGGCTGCTTCTGAAAGCCAAAATAGGTTTTATTTTTAGTTGTTGAGCATGAAAAGAGGGTTTTGTTTGCACTTTGCCAAGGAGAAGTTGAGAAAAAGGGTTTTAATTAGCATGAGGCAAACTCCCCTTTCCTTGACACCCAGAGGAGCACAGCAGTGGGAAGTGGTCAGGGAAGTTTTGCTGTCACAAGCTGCTTTAAGGATGTGCCACCCACAAGACTTTGCACAACCTGGCAACTTCTAGCATCATTCAGACACAGAAGATGCAGCCTGCTGTCCTGCCCCAGCCAAATCCCCTTTGTTACAGCTGAGTCAAAAAAACCCCCCGATGATTGCTTATAACCAGGTCATATGTTTTTGAGGAGCTGCACTGCTCCCCACTGTTGTCTCATGGGGGAAGGAAACAAAGCAACCACAGCTTGGCAGTTGGAGAACCTGCACAGGCTCACCTGAAAGCATTGGAGGTTTATTTAACCAGAACCTCCAGAGCTGTCCTTTAGAGCAGCTGTGGCAACAACCAGCAATAGCAGACAGCAAACCCATTTTGGTTCTGCTTTTCTGAGTGAGTGAAGTCTGCCTGTGACCATCTCCTTGGCTGGTGTGAGGATCCTATCAAGGGGTACTTAGGTCAACTAAGACTGACCTTCAGTGACATTTCTTCATGAGAGAACACAAAGGTTTTACATAGAGGTAAAAAAGGGTGGCATAGAAGTGATCTGTGCATACTCTGATGTAGTTTTTCATTTTAAATAAACAGAAATGATTTCACAGCTGTGCATAGGATTAGTTACATTATTTAGCCGTCTGCTAAATCATTTCAGCAAATCTGCTTTGCAGAAACTTCATGATCTTGGGGCTAACCCATTTCTATCCCTTACTTACATTAAGGACTCATTAATTTTCACATTAAGCACTCACAAACATGAAAAAGCTCAGTGATTTTTGATGTCCCTGTGTCTGGCAGGAAGCCTGTGGGTTTTTTTATCTGCTGCCTTGTCCTGCAACCCAGGATAGGCTACAGAGTAGAAAAAGTGACACTCCAAAATTAAAGAATTAACACTCCTATTCTGACTCTTCCTTTTTTTTTTTTGGTGTTTTGGGTTTTTTTTTTTGAGAATCCAACCATTTTCAAAGCATGAACTATGTGCTTGCCTTACTTCACATGGGCAAATGCTCTTCCATTCCCAAGTCATAATGGCAACCGCTTCTTCATCATGCCAGAATCTGTCTATGTATTTGATGAAGCCAGCAGGGCAAGAAGCCATGTTCTGTTTCCTGGACTAAAACATTATCACAATTTTCCCTTGCATTGTCTTTGATAGTGCCATTAGTTTCACCAGTGCCATTATAGCCTTTCTGTGGTCATAGGTTTGTTCTTATTTGCTTAGTAAGTAGATGCCCACATAGGTTCCAACCCTGTTGCTACAGTAATTTATATAGAGCTGGGTCAAAACCAAATTTAGCATTTGGTCAGGAATGTGACAAAAGTAGAAAAAAGAGACTCAAGTGCAGCACAGAGCCAATGTTACAGAATTCCTTCCTGGAGATCACTTCTCCCAGGAAGAGGGCAAACAGTTCACTTTGGTAGCTCATGTGCACAGGCAGAACCATGTCATGCCATCCCCTTTTTTAAAAATACATTACGATTTTAAACATAATTCAACACAGACATGAGAGATCTCATCAAAACGAGAGCACAGATTCAGATCACCCCATGTGGTTGCAGCTATTAACATTTGCCACATCAGTATCAAAGCAAAGAGTTCGTATTTTTAGGGTTGAACTCTACTGACTTTGAATTTCAGGATACACAGACAGGGAGAGTTGGTTGGCCCAATGGTAGCTTCACTACTTTAGTGATTGTAGGATCAAGGCAGGTCCACAAACTTGGTGAAAAAAAGCAGAAGAGAGACACGTGTGATTGTTTCACCAGCTTTGCACCAGCCTCCTACCTGGCCAGCCTCGCTGCTTCAAGTAGCTGTGCTGCAGTCAGGCATGCCCCATGGCTCATACAGTTAAGCAGGACCTCCAGCACAGCCCATTTATCAACTGGCAGAGGTACAGCCTGGACAATGAGGATTTAATGCCATCACCCAGCTGTGCAGGCAGCATATTCTTAACAGCAAGAGGCAGAGAAATCAAGCAGTGTGGTCTGGGAGCAGTGAACTGCCACCATGCATAAATGCACATGGACAAGACACCATGCTCCATCCAATATGGGATGAGGTGGGAGCCTTGGGGGGGGGGGGGGGTACAGCTGGGACATGGCACAACACATCCATGCACTGGAAAGATTAAGAGCTCTCTTAACACCTGTCATTACCTTGTCACTCAATCACGCAAAGGTCTCCTGGGCTAGGAAAAAAGTGCTAGGCAGGCTGCTCCCCTCTCTAGCAAAAGTCAAAACATAACTGGTGACATTATCTCCCAATCAGGCTACAATCTACATGACACCTAGTAACACTTCTATAAGCTAGAAAGAACATTTGTTTGAACCTCCAAGCCCTTTTAGATAGCAGCCTTGCATCTCTCTCAGCGATCACAGCCTTGACTGGCAAGTAAAATCCATACTATCAGGGGAAAATGCTGTGATTTTCCCCTACAGTAAATACTTTGTGTCTGATATACCTCACTGGTAAGCACCTGAGAAGGGCTGTGTGCCCTTCCCAGCCCAGAAACTCACGCTTAGCATGATATTTTCCTCCAGATTTGCAACTCTTAACTGTATTTTGGAGCAGTCATGCTGCTGCACTGCCACTGCGCTGCAAACCGATACCTCTGGTCTATCGTGCCAGCAGCAGATCTGCACACACAGGAAAATAGCACAGCTCGGGAACTGCTCACAATGCAAGCTGTCACCCAAGGAATCAGTGGCCATCTTCCAGAAGAATGACAGGTATCCTCTCATCAATATCTACTGCATTTGATGTGATGTTGGATAACATAGAAGTATTCCAGTTCACCCAAAATAAATTGTTTGAAATACATGACAAAAGCAATTCATTGCAGCTGTTTAAAATCAGGTCACAAAGCACTGCAATGAATCACTGCCAGCCTTACCTAGAGCGTGGCTTGCATATATGCTCCTGCATAGATGTGGGGTCAACCGTGAGTCATTTGGCTGGTCATGGTTTTCCACTAGTATATCTGAAATCTGCTTCGAAAGGTCAGATACTACATCTGGCATGGGAGATCTTGTATGAGGAACTAAATGGATTACTTGTCCATGCAGAGAGGCTTTCACCATCTGTTGCAGATGTAATATTGATGAGGTACTCAATTTTACATGACTGCTTCATGATATTATTATACAAAATACAAAACCAATCAAAACCAAACACAACCCTTCTGTTTTGATGTTCCTTGCTTTTAATCAGGAAGTCTTGACTATAAATGTCTGCTGAAGTGGTATCTTCTCAGCTTTTCCTGAGGTGCTGTTGCCTGTAGCAGCAGATGTACATCTTGCTCCAGACAACATCACACTGCTGCTTGGTGTCTCTCTCAGATGACGGCTGCAGAAGCTGCACCAAATCAGTGGCTGTTTGTACAAGCCTTCATTGGCTGGGGCACAAAGCTCCTTTCCTCATTCCTCATCCTTCCTTCTGCAAGGACCCAGCAATGACTGGTAGGTACAGACTTGGTCCTGTGTAGAAACAGCCCTCCCTGAGCTCCTGCAGGAGGATTTTCTTTCTCACTGGTATGCTTCATGAAGGATGTCACTTCCCATCTTATGGTACTGTTTTGTAGAACTGAGGTATTCTGTACAGAAAAGGAAGAAATGGGAAGGAAGAACTGTAAGTTGCGAGAAGGCACAGCAGAAACTGTGAAGCAGAAGAAACAGTTCAGTTGTCAGTGATGTAGCTGCAATATATGAGCCAGCTCAGCCAAGAAGATGTATGGTCCTCTGGAGATCACGGCCAGAGACTCTGAACTGGAAAAGCCAGATGGTGCAGGAGTATTAAGTCTCTCTTCCAGGGTCTGTGCCAAGGAGATGGGACCAGGGGGTAAATAGGCTGTTGAACAGTTATACTAAATGTATGAAATGGGGCTTACAATACAAGAGAAGTCTTAGGAAGAGTAAGGTGAAGTGAGAAGCAGAACAAATCCCAGCGTGATTACCTGCAGAGAAGCAAAAACAAAGCAGAACCTGCTCCCGGAAGCAAATGCATGCATAAAGCTGCAGTTATGGTCTCTGCTTTTTACCCACCAACTGCATACATGAATTACAGCCATTTATTTGCTTTTAAAAAAGCAGTAAAACAATGGAATTCCAAGTATATGCTTCAGTTGTAATAAGATCAAATAAACTTGAAATATGCAGAAATTAAAAGCCTAAGTGCTTTGAGCAGCAGTCAGAGGTTGTTGTATGAGAGCCCTTAACCATGATTTTTATTTACTGTTTACAGATCTTAGTTCTAAGTTTTTGTTGTACTTTCCCACAGCTGTTCAGATAGCCAGGCATCTACTGGCTGTCAGCATCACCCAGAGAGTGGTAACTTGGAAATTAAAAGAGCTGCGGAGGCTTTTCTGTGCCAGGGGCATCAGACAAAACAAAACTAAACCTTTCTTTTATAATCATTACAACCAAATCCAACCACTCCTGTAACTAAATAACAACACTTTAAGAGAAAAGATCCAAACAAACTAACAATCAAACAATGATGTTCAGTCAAACAGGTCATGAAACAAGACTACAAATTTGATTGCAATACTGACCACATTTACAAGGATTCCCACAATCCACTGATAAATAAGGTATCTTCTCTTGGCTATATCTCCTTTTATCTGAAGACTACTCTGACCTACAGAGTACCTGTTGAATTTATACTTTGCATGGTGCTGATGTAAGTCCTAAATTCACAAAGCCATATGAATTTTAATGATGCTGAGCAAGTCTTGCCTGACACGTCAGCTCAAAAAAGATGGCTCCTCAAATACCATAGAACATACCCACATGTGCATAAAATTATACACATCCCAAAGGGATTGTTTTATCAGGTTTTTTTTTCAGATGGAAATGCGATTCAGCTGCTGTTTTCCAGGTCCCTGAATCCTTGGATGCTGCAGACAAAAGTTCTGAGATGACCCTGTCTCCCAAAGAGGTCTCAAAATACTTCTAGTGTTGTAAATTATTCCTCTCTAAAACTTGTTTTCAAATGTCTTGTCAATGTAGAGTTGTCTCGGAAAGTAGGTGTCATTCCTACACATTGCTTTATGCTTTATTTAGAGACTACCAACCCCTTACAAAATATGGAGCAGCTGTGATATAAAAACAGATCCAGCTCTAAAATAGCACCCTAGAAAGAATCAGGAGTCCTTGTTTTGCCCAGTTATATCAAGTGTATCCACTCTATCGTACAGATAGATCAGGTAGACATGACTGTAATTAAGAACAAGTGCAGCACTTACGTGGGGAGAGAGAGTTTCAATTAACATTTCACAGACCACGGACACTTCCTAACATATGTTTTGTCTGCAATATAACTCTCCATCATATTTTTTCACTATTCTCTACTGTGTTTGATTGAATGAAACCTTGGTTGGGACTAGCAAAATCTGTTGTGAATTATTTATATTCCAGTATTGCACATGGATTAAGCCATTATAGTGGTCTGTGGGAACATACATCACCTTTTAGTCTCATTTTCTTCTGGTCTGAAATGGTTCAGATTAAAGAATAAACCTTGTGAGTGTTAATAGGAATGGGTCCCACTGTTTTTTACCCTGCTTTGCAACATCCTGCTACAACGTAAGTCTTCCTACAGAACCACTTGCAAAGAAAGGAGAAGAGCAGCTTCCATTGCGTTTTTCTTACCAACCTTCCTATGACCTTCCCATAGACATTTATGTGAGCAGTACAGGACATAAGTCAAAGTCTTGGTGGCCTAGCTGCTGATTAACAGTAACTCAGGGACCATCCTATTAACACTATAAGAACCAAAGTTCTGTAAGACATTTGCCAGTATATTTTATCTTGAGACATTCTGAATAGCTACCTTCACAGAAAAATGATATCACAGACACAAGGAACATTTCCTTGATTGACTCTTAGCTCTTCTCTCCAGTGCAATACTGAAATATTTTAAGGAGGTTTACTTATGCCTCAGGAAAGGCAAAAATAAACAAGTAAGAAAAAAGTAAAGATCAGAATCAAAGATTTCGCAGTTGATGCAGTTGGCTGGTATTCGTGACCTCCTGCAGTATTGAAAACCAAGATCAAAGGTGCACAAGACAAAGGCAGAAAGACAGCTAACTTGCAACACTGGTGAGTGAAGCAGAAGTTTCTAAAACTGAAGTGTTCACTTTTATACTGACATATTGGCAGCAGAGCATTAGTCAGCCAGCCAGAGAGTTTTCATCTAATATAGGCATATTAGCATGCAGTGCCTGACTACGCTTGATTTGAAGCTAAGCAAGGCGGGCTCATTCTCTCCAGCAAGTCAGACTGATGAATCCTCCCAAGAACCATGCCTTACAGAAAAACAATCATGAAATATTAATCACTTCCTATATAGAGCTGCAACTGTCACAAATATTGCAGTGCTCTCATGTACTGCCTCTTGCTGAAAAATTGCATAAGTAATACAGTGAATGCTGGCTGCTTCCCCAGCAGAGACAAAGCTTGGGCTGTATGAGCATGGTGGCCTGGCTGCAGCTGCCTGCAGGAGCAGGGACAGTTCCTCAGCACCACAAGCATGGGTCAGCTCAACCCTCCTGTGGTGGCACCAGCAAACCCACAGCAGCTCACCCATTAACCACGTTGCTTGTTAGTTCCACTCTGTCTTGCTGCACCAGTGTGGCCCATGCTTACAACCAAGAAAATGCTGGGGAAAAGCACTCACAAAGCTTTGTCTAAATACAAGCGATTGATTGCCTTACAGACTAGGCAGTGCTCCCAGTCCTTGCTGGCAATAAACAAACATCGTCAAGAATGCAGTAGAAAAGAGGAGCACAGCAAATATGTTTGCATGAGGGTTTATGCTCGGAGCATGCACACAGCCCTATTGAGAGATCATCCTGAAAGCTCCATTTGAGTTTGGAAGCTATTCATTCAGGACTCAGATTCAATGCCCCATGACTTGTAAGGGCTGTCATTCAGCTGAAATAGCAAATAATGAGAAATAATTTCTCCGAATAGCTGATAGACAAACCAGAGCATGAAACTTATTTGCATAAAACAATCATTTTCATTTCACACATGCAAATGTCTGGCAGTCAAAACCTCACAGTAGATCATTCAGGGACTGGGGGAAAGAAATTATATCAACTGTTTGCTAGAAATAACTCATCCAGTTGTATCTGACATAGCATTGCGTTATTACTGGATATTGTCAGTGCTTCAAGCTGTGACCTATTGCCAGAATTCCAGGACACAAAACCCGTGTGACATCTTAAGATACACATTTTGCTATTACATGCTGCTGCAAATGGACCATGAAAATCAAATCATTCACATGGGACAGAAGGGAAAAAGCACTCCCTAACTAAAGGTAATGCTTACCAGACAGAATGAGGTGATCCAGATCACAAGAATGATCTGAATGTTTGTAACTGGGACACTTTTGGTTTCAATGGCTGCCTACTAATCAAATAATTTTCAGTCATATATTTCTTGGACTTCCTCTGATCTTTATCAATAAACATCTTTTGTATCTTTGTCAACAAACAACTTTTATCTGCAAACAGAGACCCTTCTCACAATATAACATTTGTTGTATATGTACTTTCCTGGAGCTATGTAATTCCATGGCATTTTCTCCCTCTCAATACTACAGAAACTAGTTTTTAGACAGCACAAAAACATTCAATTATTGCCTCTGTTACCATCTCCAGGAACTTCGAGTCAGAGGAGGAAGGCTTTTCACTAGAGCTGGCTTTAATGAAAAGGTGCTTAACTTTCAGTATGAGTAATGGTTGTAAAACACAACCATGAACAATGAAATTCAGCCTTTGCATTGCAATACCACCCAATTGGGCTAGAAAACCTTCGAATTCTGCTAGGACAAGTAACAGATGCTCTCTAATGTTTGAATGAAAAGCTCCCCATAGGCACTCAATCATGTCCCAGCCAAGGGATTCAGATTGTATGAAGTCTTCAAAGAAACTAAGAAGTGATTGTAGCCTTTCTGTCTGTACATAGCATCTGTGAGTGTAAGGTCCAACAGCCCTGAATACCTACAACCAGCCTTCCCCAGTTGTCTCCATCTTTGTGAAAGGAAACACTGGGAAGAGTTACTTTTGCTAGGTCCCTGCTAACACTTGACAGTCTGCAAGAGGAAGAGCCTAGACATAAAGCAGGTTCTCCTTTCTAACTGCAGCAATGTTTACCCACTCACTAAAAATAAAACAAATGATGAGGTTTTCCAGACAAAATGACCATTTTTGCTGTTTCCAAAGTGAGATGATGACAGGACTCCAGGTCCTGCTCCTGTTTTTGCTGTGTGTGGGAATGCAGCAGCAGTATGCCGTGTTACCATGCTCACTGCAGAGGTTACATGGGCAACCCAGAGATATCTCTAAGTGGGTGGAAAAGAGGGCCCTCTCTCACCATTGCACTGTATCTGAAGGCACATCCACCCAGAGTCGTGGTTTCTCTTTCCAGAATTTGTTGCATTTTCCTTGTGCATGGGGCCTGGTCCTTGTAAGAGACAGCCATGCTTTCAGCATATGGATGTTTACCACACTGGTCCAAATAGTAAGTCTGACAGCATGTGGGTTAGCTTGGACAGATGGGTTAGCAGAGCAACCAAGAGCATATCTTCCCTGATCTGTCCTGGATTTCCTGCAGGGACTTCTGCAGCTCATTTACCCTCTCTGTTCCCAGTTTCTCTCTCTGTAGAATAGAGAAGCTTCCCTGCCCATCACAGCAGTAACCATCCAAGACTGGGAGGCCCTTTTACTACAAAAAATGTCATAAAAGTTTCAATAGGTTTTGAGATTGACAGAAAACTCATAGGATAGAAAGCTGCTCAAAATAAACCATGAAAAATGTGACAGGTACCCTGTACAGTGCTTGAAAACAGTTTCCTATGGTTTTGTACAGAAGTGAGCTGCAAAAAAAATTTTGTATTCTATAGCATTGTGGCATTAAAGTTCATTCTACCTCTGAAGCATGATGAATTTAAAGCAATATAAAATATGGCAGTTTACAGTCTGACTGAAGAACTGATCATCTTCTCTCACAGGCCTTAAGTGATACCATTAAACTCAAATGGTGAGAATGAAACAGCCAGGTTCAGCTATTCAGAACAGTGGATCTTCTTCTCCTGATGTGCCATACAGTTAAAGGCATTGTAACGAATATTAAGAAATCTGTCACTAGCTGTCATCTGTCTGGAAAGAAAATACTCCCCAGGGCTCTCTGTTGACAGCAGTGGAAGAAACAGCTTTCCCTGGAACCATGTATTAATTAATCCAGGTGAACGCTTCAGCGTGCAGGCCTTCCATTTCAGATGCTGTTGACAGGCTACTTTATGTACTAATTGAGGATGTTAAAATGAGACCAGCCGCTCCTTATTGCCTCTCTCACAGTTTGTGTTTGCAGCTGTGCTCCAGCACAGGCAGGGGTGGCTAAATATTAACCTAGAACAAGTAAAAAAAAATCAATAATCTCTAGATTAGTTGTCATTTATTTCCCCATTCTAGTCACTGGGATTTCACGTTCCATGTTTTCATTCACAGCTCACACAGCTGAAGTATTCCTGAAGCCAGGGATATCTGCACTTCCAGATTTTTTCCCCTAAATAAAAGAATTCATGGGAAATGGAGAACTTGATCCATGTGGGCAGGTATAGATGTGTATCTGGCAAAGGGCATATCTAGCCCGGTGCTAACGCTGCTCTGTGGATGCTGGATGACATCTGACTTAGGTCCACACCACCTGAGCACAGAGGCAGTTAGGGGCAGGTCTCAGCATGCTCTCAGGTGCTAATATTCCCCTCACTTCACCACCAGGGTATGTGAACTTCCTCTTCTTCACGGTACTCCTTTCCTCATGCCTCAGACAAGACAGTACATATAGCTGTGACTTCACAGAGGGTCTAAGCACCATGTGCCTGGTGTGCTGCCATCGGATGACTGCATGGGCCCAGAACTGATTCGAATCTGCCATAGCCTACAGAAGCATCTTGCCTCCTGAACCACCCTTCACCCTGAGACCCACACACCCCTCAGGATGTGCCTTATGCAGTTACATTTAAGTATCAAAATAAATTGCAACCTTTCCAATGCGCAGATTCTCCTACTGAGATAAAACCACATAGGTCCTCAGAATCACAAGGCCTTCATCTGCATGCTAAATCTGAATCAGAAAGGTATAAAAAAATCCCAAGCCTTTCCCTGATGGCAACCACATTCATCCACAGATATTGCTTTATTATGGCCCACAGAAATCCTGGCTTAAGTTTGTTTCTCTTTAAAGCATATTGTCAAGTTCCAGCATCTTAACTCTGTGAAAACTGCCCCTAGAAACACACATAAGAGAACACAGGAATTTATACTCTAGCCAAGGCAGAGCCCATGGTGTTAACACACACTGCCTCCCAGTGTGTGCGTGTCCATCAGCGTGGAGAAATGCCAGTGATCTGATTTCCAGCCTCAGAAAGTGGGCAAGGAGAAAGGAGCAGAGAGTACACATTGCCCTCTATCACCATGGCTCAGCAGAGATCTTGGGCACTGGTGCTTCAGCCCCGGTCCTCCTCAGCCCCAGGAGCAGCACTGAACGTCTTGTTCCTCCTCTGAGGCACACAGTGGACTTCTGGACAGTTCTGTACATGAGCACTTATGTTAGGGTTTCCTAGGTTGGTCTCTGCCCAGAGATGAAACTGGAAGCACAGGCACAGGTTCACTTACTCATGAGCAGCCACCACAACTCGCATGATTAACATGTGCCAAGACAGATACGAAGCTGGGTAAATAATACACACTGTCCCCATTGTGTGGCACGCCAAGTAGCACAGCACAAGATAAATAGATATTTCCTCCAGTAGATGCCAACAGAAATCATATATCAGACAAATCAAATCCATCCATTCTAGATAAATGTCAAAACAGCCCAGTTTGCAAGCTCCATCTCCTTACTGACAGCAGTGAAAGAAAACAGCTCAGATATCGATTGCATAAGTTTCTTTCTTTGCTGATGGTGGGTTAAGAAAGCATGTTCAAAACAGCAGTAAATAATCTGCCTAACAATGCAGAAGTATCTGCCTTGGTTTGTGCCTCTGCTACAGTATTACTCTCCCACGAGATCTCTCAGTGACATGAAGACTCGTATGAAAAGCAGTAGTGCAAAACACCATGTGGCAAACAGCATATTTGTCACAGGGGCTGCTGTCTGGAGCCAAAAGTCTTAAATGCATCAGGAGAAAACATCTGGGAAACAAGATCCCCAACAGTTTCTGTATTTGCCTGATAGGAGTACACACAGTATTACTAAGGACAAACTAACAAACGCAGGGACTACATTTGGGTATGTCATAGAAAAGGTTGTGTTCATGACAGGTTGTCATCTGAATGGATTGTAACGTCTTGTCTCTGTTAAGGTCATGGACTTAACCCACTTGCAAACAGGAGAACACCATCTCAACACTACCCAATACAAAATATTTCTAGCTCAGATAGTATTCTCAGTTGGTGATAGCAGAGGTGATACAGCGATGCTTGGGATGCTGCTGCACAGTCATGTGTAGGCAGCAGCCCTTCTCTGCAGTCAACAGCCCCAACCTCCTCTCAAGCTACCACAATTGAGGGCCAATAGTTACAGAAACTAATTGCTGCTGCTGGAACAGTGTGAAGGAGAGAGGTGAAACCCATTGTGTTTCTTGCTCCAGGGGAATTCTTGCTTTTATTACCAGCTAATTTCACAAAGAGAGGCAATTCTAATTTAAAATCCTCTATCTATGCCTTAACCTCTGCTCCCCTGTGAGGCTTTTTCCACGGCTGCAATTGAAAATCTCTGCTCTGACGCTGTTATTAAGCAGCACACTGAGCACTAGAAAGCCATCCTTGTGGAAACATGCTGCACAAGACACCACTAAAACCAGGGGCTGGGCTCATCTCCCCCGGCACTCGCTGTAGGCTGGAGTGCAATGGTCTTTCCAGGGTGCTTTCAACAGATGGCAAACCATGGCAGTTAAGCCCAGCCAGGGGAATGTTTAAAAGCGATTAAATGAATGACCCATCAGAATCGCTCCTCTTGCTCTGACTGGAGATGGCTAGACTGACAGCACATCCAGCTTACCTGGATGAGGTAAACAGCATCCAAAATGATCACATCTGGAAACCATATCAACCCAAGTGCTGGAACGTACTAGTAACATCGTGTAGAAGATTTCTGCATCACACTTTCTGCAAAAGGGCGACACCAGGTAAACCCAAACACACCCACCACACCCCATATTCCTGCTCAGCAACTCTTCCTGAATCTCAAGCACCTTTCAAAGAAGAAGATTTAAACTTTGCAGCCCATCAACCTCATAGATTAATTCCATTTTTAATTAAAAAGAACATTTTCGGATTGAAATGGCCTTTAAAATTTCCCTGTTGGACTGGCAAGAGATGAGAGGTGGGGAACTTTCCTATCTACTGCTGCTACCAAACTCTGCTTTAAGGCACCCTGGTGGAAGAGCAGTGTCAACACATGGACGCAGTCTTCAAACCTAGTACAAGCTTTAGAAATACTTGAGTCCATATGAAGAAATATCAGCACTAGCATGAACCACCATCACCCCAAATTACCTTTAACTACTTCTTACTCCATCTTTACTGTAATTACATGATCCTTCCTTTGCAAGAATTGCTTGTCATGTTATGGAAGAACAACTTCTGATTAAGATCTCCTTCAGTAACTTATGATAAGATTAAGATGGTCCTTCATTTAATATTAATGTTGAATAAATCAATACATCTAGTAGCTAAAGATAGTAGTTTCTTCATATTCAATTACTGTCCACAAAGATGCCTTAGCATTGTTGTGCTGGGAAAGGGTTAATCATCTTTCACAAGTTGCTAAGCAACAGGATTCTGCTCTTATGCCATGTTTTACCAGCCAGAACTGTGGCAATGATGCAACTTTTCTGCCTCTGAAAGCTGGCTTTCTGAAAACTTTTCAAGAACAGCAAACCCCTAGGCTGCTCACAGAATTACATTTAGCTCCTGATAGCTATTATTTTCCAAATGCTTTGGTACATCTAATTTTCTGTTCCAAAACATACAAAGTATTTTAATATGAATTAAATGATGCAAAAGAGGACTAATTAAAATGCAGCTATAAAACTAAAACTGAACAAAGAAGCCCTAATATTAAGTGATATTTAATGCCCACTATTAAGTCCCTACATGAGGTGATTGAAATACAACAAGTGAATGACAACTTAAAAGAGTGCACAAATGCATCAGCCAGGTTCAGACTTCAGGGATGGTCCTTTCTCCCTCCCAGAGAGGAAGGAGATCTGCAAGGAGGGTACAGGCAACTCCAAAAGGCTGCATCAGAGATACAACCCAAACCACACCAAGACTGCACCAATCATTAGGGCTGGTAACTCGCAAATCAATCTCAGTTATTTGTGGCTATCTGACAGCACATATCTCATAAACATCTTAATGAGGAGAGAAGGATGCATCCTGTAATGAGCAAAGCCAAACAACAGGGATTAAAATGTCCATGAGCTCTGGGGAAATACATTTCCAAGCTTTCAAAGTTAATTTTCAACAACTTGTTTCTGCAAAGACTTTGGGAACATTTAAACTTGCACGTGATTATCAAGATTGTTTTGGACAGAACACATGTAAGCATACACATCAATCTTTGCTCAGCCTCAGTCATTTAATCTCAGCCAATCTCTATGAAGCCACACAAAATCATTGTGTTGCCAGCAATTTTGAGCAAAACCTACTGATCAGATTTTATGGAGCAAGTTTTTGTTTTGTTTCTCCTAAATTTTTAGCTGTCTCACATAATGGGTCTACTTATAGTAATAGTCTGGTCTGCATGTTTGTTACAGGGGGGATGTATAAACTTACCTGGGTAAATGAAGGTCTCAGCCCAAGCTCCTGGTTGCTGCAGTGCAGTGGGTTAGACACTAGCCCAGGAGTATAGGACCAGGAAGGAGCTCTACAGCTTAACAGTGGCTCCAGCCTCCTTTTGGTCACTTTGTGTTCACCAGAGCTTAACAAAATGAAAACTAAACCCAAGTATTCTGGTCTAACAGTTGGGTTCGTGAATGTTGCCAAGTATACGGAGGGCGTGTTGTGGTTCGAGGCCCCTCAAACAGTTCTGCTCACTCCCCCCTCTTTCTTCCCCACACCTGGGGAAATGGGAAGAAGAATCAAAAGAATGCAACTCCCACAGGTTGAGAAAAGAACAGTTTAGTAACTAAGGTATAACATAAATCACTACTG
>JASSUY010031089.1:0-67573 GCA_032466535.1 Forpus xanthops | reverse complement strand
GTTCCCAAGCTGAAAATCCAAAACACAGTGCTGCACCAGCTACTGCTTAAAGAAAAATGACTGCTGCTGCTGAACCCCTGACAGGGGGTCAACAGCTCTCATGCTAGGATGGCTTTTACTTGGGAGCCGAAAGGATATCTGCATAAAGCAGGTCTATGAATAATGAGTTTGCCTTCTGGCAGGTTACTCCAAGCAGGTTGGGAGGTCTCCTTTGGAACTACTGGAGCTAAGTACAAGGTCAGCACAAAGGAATATTACATATAATGTCACTACATAATTATTACCTTAGGTAAGCAAATCACAGGGAAAAGGATGAAAACTTATGAATTCGGGGATTGGCCAGCCTAAATTTAATGAAAAATAAATGAGCTTCTTTTCAGTCTGATAATGCTTATGCTGGTATTTGTTCCCTGGGATTTGTAAAGAGATTTAATAAGTGAGCAATTTCTATCAGAATATTGTGACTTACTGTGTTAAATTAGTTTCCATCTCAGAAGAGAAAAACCTAAATTCCTTAAAAGAGACTTTAACTTTTATAGAAATAACCAAACAACAAAAGCCCAAAAATACCACGCCCAAAAAAAAAAAAAAAACAAACAAAAAAAACCACAACCAAACCAAACACCAAAGAACCTTTGAGTGAAAAAACGACAAAAAAATTCCTTAAATACAAGTGTTTGTTTCAGAAGATTCTGTTTTGTAACCAACTAGGGTTGCTTGTAAAAGACCTTGGATCTCTTGCCACGTGTGAACTGATTTATGTGAGGAGAGGCTGAAGAGGCTCAGTCCTAAAATCATATCAGCTTCTGGACTCACAGCTGGACCAGGGAGACTTGTGGAATGCGGTCAACATGAGCGCTAGGAAATCTGACACACAAGACAATCTTGTAGGGAGCTGGCAGCACTTCAGGAAGCAGAACCAGCGGCTAAAAAAGAATGCTAAGATAAGGAAACTGGGCAGGGAAGCTAAGAGGCTGCCAAGCAGGCAGGGTGGAGTGTTCCAGGTGGCTGATAGCCTCCTGCACAGATGCACAAGCATGAAGGCATGGTAACTATGGCTAAGCACAGTGGAGATACCTAGGTCAAGGACCTTGCTTGACTGTACACTTGAACTTGGTACTTGACTTAGAAGACTGGCAGTATTTGAGATTCAGACCTGGGTTCTGGAAGCAAGCCCAAGTGTCAAAACAGAATTACAGCTCCAGCTGATTTGTGAACCCCTGTGAAATCCTTCTATTTGCGGTTCAGCCCTTTTCTAGAGATGACCTACTGGCAAAGAAAACCTGTAGGTTTTTCAGCCAGGTTTTCAAATACACTTGGCATGTCTCTATTTCAAAACAGTAAGTGGTGTTTTGGAGGGAGCAACAAACTCCCATGTCTTTAAGCGCCTCCTTCCACATCTAAAGGTAGATAAAACATCAAGTGTTCATGAATCCATTCAGACTCTTTCAAAGAGTTTTTAGCAATAGGAATGGACAGTGAGTGACACAGTGGCAGAAGAGAGGAAATGAGTCATGAAGCAGCATCTCTGTTAGTGATCTGGAGTGTCCTACACTGAGCCAGGGCCTCTGAGAGCCAAAGTGACTGGATTATATTTCTGCTGTATTTTCTGAAAGGAGGTAATAAGGTAAAGCTGGAATGAGGAGCTTTGAATGCCACCCTTGGAAAGGCAGGCCTCCCACATGCTGCAGGACTGCTCTTTAGCACAGGGGTAAATAGCTTGAATCAGCCACACAATTTCTTGAAACTATAGCAAATAGAGCTGGAATTGCCCTCTCTCTCCTGCACAGCATTATTTTAAATGATTAATTAATATAATCTAAATTGTTTCTTTGGGACTTGGAAAAGTATGCAAAACTGACACAACAGCACACATCTAGTCAGTATAGTAGGTTAGTGTTTCTGTGTCCAGTTAACCTACCTGGATTCTTTCTAGTCTCATCACCTATGCTTCACAGTTAATCTTGTGTTTTAGCACCCAGCTCAGATATGGCTTAGCTCACATTTCCACAGAACCCAACAAAAACTCTCTCCTCTGGGGGAGATGGCTCAGAATACACCAAGCTCTTCTTGTGTTGTTGCTTCCAGTCAACTTTCACTGAAAACCTTTGCCAGCAGGACTGGAATAACCTGTCACCTGCCAGCTTAGCTTAGTTTAAAGGATAACTCTTAAACATAAAGAAAAATGGTAACTTAAAGTGATTTTTTTTTTTTTAAATTGCTCATTTTTCAGCAGATCTAAATGTAACCCTGTAGTTTGCTACTATACTTATTAATCCACATATAGCTGCATTTGATATTTGAGTATAGCCAGGCTCCATTTAGCCAGGGAAATGTCACTACATGGAAGAAAGCCATCTGTTCTGAAACAATCAGGTTGACCTTGTTCTTGAGTAGGCTGGGATCTAAAAGAAAGGCAGATCTTTGTCTCTCTGAGGAGACAAAGTGCCTTCCTCTATAAATGCAGAGCAGCTTCACAGGGACACTCAGAATCCCTGCTGCAATACACGGAAGGATGATGCTCATGACAAGAAGATCAGGCTGCCAGGGAAGTGGGTGCAACAGGTATTTTATCTTCATGAGCATTGACTCAAGCTATGACTCTGAGGATGCCTACTACCCAGTTCTGAGAAGCAGGCAATAGTGAGTAACTGCACCAAAGTCAAAACTGCTTCTGCCTTTGGTACCATACATGTGAGAACAGCTTGTAGCTGATGCATTGGAGTCATCTGATGCGTTGGCTTACAATGGAAGTAGAGCACTTTGCAAATCACATGGTGCCAGATCAAGAATGGCAGCTGGAAGAGAAACTTATTCCTGACCTTAGAAGAAAACAGGCATGGGATAACAGGCACCTCTTTAAAACTTTAAGCTTTATAAATTTAAATTCTGAAACTGTTATTTGTCTTATAGAAGAATCAAAAAGCAGAAATATTACAATTTGATATTTGAGTGCCCTGTCAATAATTAATGATGACACATTTAATGTAATAGGCTATGGCATTACGCAAACACCCTGATGCTTTGCTATATAAGACATGGACTGCAGCCCTCGAGACCCAGCACGTTTGAGAAGTCTGGATGAGCTCTCTTGAGCAAAAATCAAGAGGTCAGAAGCAAGGGAAGAAATACGATGATACGATCAGCAGCCGGTTGTGCTTTTCCTACCCTGCAACTCTGTGATCACTAATGAGCACCAAGGCAGACAAGCTTGCACTATGATGAGAGAGCCTGTGGGAGGGATACCCACCCTTCAATATCACAGAGCTTACACTTACCCCGGAATACTGACCTGAGATCATTTATATCTGTACCCACTGGAGTTTCTTGTTACCGTTGACCTGGGCTGGTGAACGCTTCCAGAGCCCATCATTCAGCTGCAGATGGATTTGGTCCCTTGTGCTAATCTTTCTCCAATTATTGTTTTTCCAGACAAACTCACATTTTTTTTTGCTGTGTACAGAGAGCAAGAGATTTAATGGCTGGCTGAATCAGTTATTTAAAAAACATCAAAACCAACAAAACAAACTATGCTGGCTTTGCAATTAGGAGACAAAATGTGGCTGGAGAATAGGGAAAACTTGGTTTGAAATCTGCCAGCCCTTCCCACAGAGAATGCCTCCAGCTGCAAAGACGTCTTCATCCACACAGCGAGGACTCCAGGAGAGGGAGATCAGAGGCTCCCAGGTGATCAGTATTACATCCAGACTTAGCCTTTGGTGTCCCAGAAGATTTCTCATTGATGACTGCTTCTCAGCCTTTTTTAATGCACCTCACATGGCCAATTTCTCTGGGTGGCTTTTAATAACCTCTTCAGGCTTTATTGCTTTCTTGCATTCACCTCTTCCTGGAAATCCTTTTCTTTTTAATATATTTGCCTACACAACATGTCTGATTTCTCAGGGAACAATAACTCTTCAGTTGGAATCTTTTTAATGAGCAACTGAAAAAAACATCTTTTGTAGAGTCAACATTTGACATGGGGCATCAGAAACAATGTGTTTAAAAATGCTTTCCTCCTTTTGATTTGGCTCATACATTGTAAGCTCCTACTTGGTTTCCTCCATTTTTCATATTTCTCAACTTTTCAATAGCAACTTTGCTCTGAAAGATGACCTTAATTATTACATGCTATATAAAATATGCTCCACCTGAAAACAACACAATTTGCTTTCCTGATACCTTTTCTACTGGTAGTCTAAATAACCACCTTAAACTGGTATTCAAACTGGGCCCAGACTCAGTGGCTCATGACACTGAATCTTACAATATCTGGAGTAATTAGTAAAACTAGGTATACCTATAATGTTGTCAATTTGCTAGAATCACAGCTTTCAATATACAAGTTTCTCCATTCCTTAAAATTAATAGGAGTTATTTTTGAACATAGGAATCTCCAAGGCTCAGAAGGCAGGAGCCAAAAAAGAAGAGCTCCAGGAAGGATGTACCAAAGGACCAGCATTACAAACCAGGCATCCGTGGGCATCGTTTTTCTCAGGCTGTTATTCAGCAGGGAAGACAGACACGTGGTTCACGATCTCTGATTTTTTGGGACAGGGTATAGGCAGAAGCTTCCACTGTCACCATCTGTAAATTAAACTCTTCTGATCATACCTTTCATGAGTTTGTAAAGACAACACTACTCACTATATCATGGCAATGATCTGAAAAACTAGACAACACTTTCTTCCACAGTGATACTATCTGGTTTCATCTACCAATATTTATTTCCATCTATCAAGAACAGCACAGTCCACTGAATAAGTAAATTTTACTGTTGTAAGAAGCTTTAGAATTTGGGCTACTGGGTGTATGGAGAAGTTGATACCATCAGTTAAGCTTTTCTACTAATCAGTTAAAGAAGATAAATACGCAGTAAATTGGCCACTAGTGCTAAAGGAAGAAAAACATATTCCATTCTCAACAAATTATTTAAAAGTTTACTCTTTCAATGTCTACAACTAATTGGGTTCTGCCCACACATCAGTGAGGTGTCATAAATACATGAAAACAATGCCCAAAGACAGAAAAGTTCTTCAGATTCAAATGTTTTCATAATGTGTTTTTCTCCTCATTATTCCTCTGTCAGCCAGAATAGCAACTTCTTATTTACATTGTATAGGCAATTAAATGTTTGCAGACAACCCTACTCCCCCAGTGGTCCCAGCACTACAGCTGCGTAGATGAAGCTGACATTTTGTCAAATCCAAGCAGCATGCTTCTGCTGTAAGGCAGCTGCAACTGACCACTTAGGGGGTGGGATTGCTCTGAAAATAAAACTGCCCATCTTGTTCTACCACTGGGTAAAAGGCAGCAGCTCTTGTCTAGGACACTTAAACAACCTGCAAAAGGAAGATCTGAGCAATTAATAATTCACCATGTATTTATTCAGTTTGGCCCTTCTCTGAAATGACAGTGCTACTCATCCAAAGAAATATTTGATGAACTCCCTGGTCATTGTGTATTGGCAGCTGAAGTTTGAAGCTCATCATAACAGGATGAGTGCAATTTATCCTGCCAAGATACTGATTCAAGCACTAGTTCAAAATGATGGAGTCATCTCCAGGAGCTGTTTATGAGCAGGGGAACTACCAGTGAACAAAGCTGGGCAAATCTGCTTCCTTTAAGACTGTATGACTGGAACAGGTTGCCCAAAGAAACGATAAAAGCTCCATCCCTGGCAGTGTTCAAGGCAAGGTTAGACAGAGCTCTGGGCAACAGAGTCTAGGATGAGGCGTCCCTGCCTATGGCATGGAGGATGGAACTAGATGATCTTAGGCTCCTTCCCAACACTAACGTTTCTATGATTCTATGACTTCAGATATGCCAGCCTTCCAGTAAAACCCGTGTCTTGCCCTATCAAGGGCATTTGCTTCTCAAAGAACTCTCTTCTGTAGAACATACCCACTGGTTGAAGTACTTGCAGGAAGTGAGATGTAGCTGATGGTCAGAGCTATATTACATAAGTTTCGCATGAAACTGTTAAATCATGTATATGCTTGACTGACACTGATGACTATCCGAAAGCTATTTGCAGTGGTATCAATAAATCGGTGAGATCAGTGTCCTGCTCCCTCCCTGCCCAATACCTAGATTCTAGCAGACCCAGGTAAGTCAACTGCATATCCATAATGAAAACAGAAATTTATTATTCACAAGCATTCCCCTTGAGCCTTCTCTGGGCTTTTTGTGAATGATTAACAGAGCAGCTGCTTCAGACAGCACTCTCAATCCTCTCTTGCTGGCCTGTTAAAAGCAGTGACTCATCAGCACATGACGTCAAACCCTTCTCTCCTCTGAAATGGCAGGAAGGAGGTTTCATTAAAAAGATAAAAAAAGGTATCAACATAACAGCCTGAACTTCCCAAGCACACGGGGTTTGGTCAGGGGTCATCTCTGCCTCAAGAGTTACACCACGCACATTGCCCTGACAGCTCCTTCAAAGGGTAAACTTTTCTGGTGGATACTGGAAACATAAAACCAGGCACCTCCTCAGGCAAGTTAGTTTATTAGGTACTGACTCCAAATCAAAACAAACCCCCAGCATTAGGCCCTTTGGGAAGCCCTTCTTGTGCGTCTCACAGGAGCACTGCCCCAATGCAGTGGAGCTCAGTAGGGCAGTGAGCACCCATGGTAGCTCTCACTATGCCCAGAGAGGGGTGGGAGTACTTTCACAAGATGTTTACACAACCCAAAGTAGTTGTTAAGCAGTCCTCGAAACCGCCCAAACACCACTTCCCAGTAACACCCGATAAGAGTGCCCAACAGAGGTGCAGAGAAGCAGCATTAAGTCCAGTGCTGCCAAATTCAAGACCCTCCCCGTGCCTCTGTGCCTTGCTAAGGTTAAGTTGAAATGGGCAGACATAAAATAAAATACGTGAATGCAGCCATGCTTCCCTGTCATTGTCAGAAACATGGGCTCAGTGCCACAAAAGGCAGAAGCAAATGAAGTAATCTAGAAAGGAGTTGTTTCTGTGTAGTTAAAATTCGGATTCTTAATCCAGACGGCAAGCCCTTCTGTAACATGGATAATAGGGTTTTATCCAGAAACTGTGCAACACAATGGAGAGGAGAACAAGCAGAGTAATTTCAGTTCACCTCTTACATGGGATTAATTACTAGCATCTGTGATGTTTTACTTTCTCTGCAAAACCAAGCCTCAGCCTCCTCGGAGCCCAGCTGCCGCAGCACTGCATCCCAGGCTGCAGCCACTTGTTCTTCAGCTGCAAAGGGCCACACCAGGGGACAGAAGATATATTTAGCTCCATGTTGCCAGCTGCCTGGAGGGCAGCATCGCTTACAGTCTGCGACTGACTTCCCCCAGCACAGTGCTGGAAGCAGAAATACTGCTGTTAGCTCAGCCTCTTCAACAAAGGCAGTCAATCAGGGAGTAAAGTGGAGGTTTGGAAAGAGAGTATGGCAACATGGGGCACATCCACACACACGGGCTTTGTGCCAGAGCTGGAAAACGCTGCTTGTGCGCGGATGTGCTACCACCTGCACTGCTTCCCCCCGGTACATGCTCAGGCCACAGATAGGCTATGAAAGCCCAAGGATGACTGAAATGACTGACAGAACGTATGTGACAGAAAAGGTGCAGCAGAAAACACAGCGTAACACACAAGCCTCTGACCGACATACTTTTAAATTAAAAATAGATTTTATAGATCAGCATAATCTTGATGTCACTTCACTGAAATGGGTTTATTATCTGACCTTTTGGCTCTCTCAGTGTTCTCAGCCTTGACTCTGCTTGTTTTTCAATGGGGTCCCTGTCTATCAGGAGGCCAAATCAGAAGTTGCTTTCTCAGATATGCAGCAGATACGCAGCAGATATGCAGCAAATGGAAAGTTCACAGCAAAAATGGCCCCCATGTATCTGAGTTAGCTCTGGACAACAAAGCGCTCTAAAATGGGAGTGAAAATACTCTTACTGCTTGCTGCAATGCAGTTCCAAGAGACCTGAATTTTACACATGCCTCATAATCTCAAGTTTAAATCCTAAGTAACATTTCAGTTTGAAAAAACGCCTAGCTACCATCTTACCTAGTGGCAGTAATGCACTATGTAAAATATCTCTGTATTGCAGAATTCATCTAAGCTAAATTGAGCACTGTAATTACTTAAGAAGGAGAAATGAGGAATACAATACCAGAGATGTGGTCATTCCTCAAACAAGGCTTTCTAAAAGACTGCACTCTTGGCAGAAACAGGAGCAGAAAGAAAGGGAAAGGTTGCAGAAGTGCTAGCAGAAGGAGCTGAGGACTGAGTAGAACACAGGATCCTTGGGCTCCACTGCTCTGTTTTTCCCTGGTGATAAAACCCTTTCATTCCCTCTGGGGAAAGTCAGTTAAAAGTGAATAGAGAAGGAAGAGATGTGAAATGGAGTTAATGGAGGAGCAGACAGCAGGAAAAGGAAAGGAATTAAAATAGTGTTAGAGAAAAGAGGGATGTATTGTAAAAAAAGTGGTAATGAGAGTATGGGGGGGACAGTCCATGCACTGATAGAGAGCAGAGAGACTTAAAATTTGAGGATACTACTACTGAAACTGCTCCTTCCTAGACAGTGCAGAGACTGCATCTGAAGGACCTCCTTTCTTTCTTATTCCTCCCTATTGTAAAAAATCTCTCTCTCCCAGGGTAGCTCTTTGCCCTGCTTCCACAAGGATGCTGGAGCAGGAGAGGCTGCTCTCACTACCGCCACTAGTTGGCACTGAGGACCTCTCTAATGCTCTTGGCAGGCCCCTGACTTAAGAGATGCCTTGCTGCTCCGATCTACGCAAAGGGGAAGCATCATGCCAGAACCCTGGAGGACTGCCCTCCTTCTCTGGGCCAGCATCACCTTGGAGCAGAAAGAGAGCACTTTCATTACTGTTTACATTTGTCAAACTATTATTGCTCAGCCTCACATATACAGCCTTCTGCAGCTGCAGAAAGTTACGTTTAAAATAATGACACAAACACCCTCAGTAACCACATATTTGCTGTCAGCGCCTCCTTACAAGCAAAGAAGGTCCATACTCCTCATTAAGGAACAGAAGGGAATCAGAGGCTCTCCTCCCTCACTAAGCACCCCTCTGCTTTTCTGTTACTTTTCACTGGAGTAATCTCCAAATATTTAGGGTCTCAGATTTTTTCCATTCTTTAGCAAAGAACTGGATGCTTCAACGTGGCTATAATATTTAGGAAACCTTATTAGAACAGGATGCACAGGCTGCTCTGCTTGTTAGTATATGGCAGGGCAAGTTAACCAACAGCAAACCCTTTTGTATGTACCAGTCCGCTACTCCTGATGTCCCAAAGGATTTAATCTCCCATTTCTTCAGACAGCCAACGCAGAGGCTTGGGACACTGATCAGGGGTTTACTTGCTGAATGGATGAACCCTACCACCATGCAGCCTCAGAGATCCACTGGCGGGATGTGCTCTAGGCCCTTCCCACTAACCATTTAGAGTAAAAGCATTTTTAGTCGATACATTTTTTCGAGGCTGAGTCCAAGGTGGAGCTCAGCCACGTTTCATTGAACCAGGTCTGAGCTCCAGCCCAGCCCTCACTGCTGTCGCAAAAGGAAGTTAAACCAAAGGCTTTTGCGCTTTCTAGCTCCCTCCAGCAGGATACTCTGTGGGACCCTGCAGTGTAGAAGGGCAGCACAGGGACAACAAGGGCAACCACAGGTGACTTCTTCTGCCCAGCCTGCCAGGCAGCAACCCAACCTCCACTGAGTTGAGGTCAGAAAAGGCACAGTAATGTGAGCACAGAACCTCTCCTTCCCCTTCGCAGGCATCACGCTGAGCCCTGGCTCCTGCCCGCAGGTACAGCTGTGCCCTGCTGTGCCCACTTCAGCGCAGCTGAAGCACATCACTGACTGTCCCAGCCCTGCTGACCCAGCACCCTAGCAGAGAAGCCAGGCAAGACTCAAGTCATCCCTTTTGTAATGCCTCCCTTCCTGTTTGCCTTGGATTCAAAACATACCCATATTTTAAGTTTCTCCTCCCCTCAGAAGAGCGCTGCCTGACAGAGGCAAGACTTCCATCTGGAAAGCAAATTGCTGCTTTCCAGATGGAAAATGATGTGCAGGAACCTCCCACAACAGCCATCACCTGTTCAAATTTAAACAAACTTTATTTCTCTTGAATTTTGTATTAAAGCATACAACAGTGAAGAGAACTCCTCTCTTCTACATGTAAACAGAAGTAGCTGTTTCCCATGAGCAAGCAAGGCAGAGGGAGCAACTTAAACCTCAAAAAATGCAGGTAGCCCTGTTAAAGTAGCCTGAGCTTTCTCGCATGCTTGAAATAAGGACACCCCAAAGTACTTCCCAAATCCAGGTCTCATGCACAGTTGTTATAGTTACAGAGTGTAAGAAAACAGGAGAAAAAGAAAATAATTGTGCTTCTGGTTTCCATCAATTTAGCTGCTATTTAAATTTTCTGATCAACTACCAATGAGCCACAATAGAATATCGTTCACATAACAGAATAAAGGATAGAAACAACCAGTACCTCCCCTCTGCTGGAGGTACAGGTGTCCTTGTACTTCATTACTTCCTAAGCACTACCTGGGAGTTTGACAGCAAAACAGAGAACCCCTTAAAAGGTTGCTGCAAAGAAAAATGTAATCAAAGTATTTCTATATCTATGCTTGATATCACAAGTGATACTGGGTTTGTGTGGTAGTAAAGGAGCTGGCAACAGGAAGAGCATTTCAACAGAGGGTAATTGTCAGGGAAGACTGTCCAAGAACATTTTCGGGTCTCTACCACAGGTTAAAGAAGTTAGAAAAACATCACTCAGATGCTGCCTGGGTCTGAAGGATGCACAGGATTTCTTGATGTTCTAGTCCTTCCACTCTTATGCCAAGCTCAAACATAAGTGCAAGAGTATACATTATGACATAACATTTTTGACTAATTATTTTCATCATCAGACAGAACTGTCATGTTAAATGTTGCTGTTTCCTCATACTAACCCAGCCAAAATGAATCAATGTTTTATCACTATATTTAAAAATAATTTGATATTTCACTGCCCTCTGCAGTACCTTTTTTTTTGCCAGAACATTCCTATCATTGCCAACATAACACTGTCAGTCCTTGCCAAACAAGAACTGATTACCTAAGCCAGTTTTTCTTCTGAGAACAAGGACCACCCTGTCACTGACAACAGACACCAGAAAAAACCCTCATTCGCCCCAATTGCAGCTGTCAGCTTCCAAACCCAGCCAGCTCTTTGCTCTTTTCCCCAGAATATTCCTTTCTTGCCACACTGCCAGATTGTTTTTTCAGAGGTGTTACCCGGTGTAATACTCACCTAGGACCATGTCCCTCTCGAGAAATAAAATAGAACATATTCTTTTACCTGAAACTTCTGTGAAGATACTCCTCTGTGATGTGTCATTGCTGGCTCGGCCCAGCTGAGGCTGACTCCTCACTGTCAGATTCCAGAAGGACCCTGAATCGTGATCACGACACAGCAGGGAGATTTACACAGCTGCTGGCAATTTATTCGTGCAAGATCCTGATCCAGAGATCAGCTGAGACCCACAGCAAGTGGATGTAATGGATTTGTCACCTTGTGCTACTAGGGATTTTACATTCAGCATTGTCTTTTATAACAGACATAGAAAGCTCTCCTTTGCAGGAAAAAAAAACCATTAGCTCTCTATTCTCCATTGCAGAATGTGGTGTGTAATGATACACATTGAGTTTGGAGCAGGAAGCTTCGAAAGAGAGGAGAAATCTCAGTGGGAATTTTAAAAGGAGATGGCAAAAGAGTAAACTTTAAAGATACCTTCTATATGTTTCCCCAAGCAATTTTCCTTTCAGCTTAGGAAATCAGGAATCTTACTGCACTAAACCAGAGGTAACTGAATTTTTCCATCTGGATATTTACACAGAAATGTTCCCTACCTCATGTATGTGGACTGTCTTTAAAACATACAACTACAACCAAAGGCAAAAATCCCAGCTAAACTGCTAACTATTCCTCAGCTTACTGGAGCACTCCAGACCAACCACAAGTATGGTTTCAGTGTGTCCTTTTCACAAAAGTCAGACAAATTTTGTAGTGTTTGGGGAAAGTGGAATGCAAATAAGATGCTATTTTTTCTAGATGGACAACTAGAACTATCTAACAACATTCTTTGTGCAAAAATGTGGTAACAACAGCTGTAAAATAAGTAAATAAAAGGACAAGGTCAAGTGGACTAGACAATGGAACTTCAAACAACCATAATTTATGATTAATGTATATTATTGGTCTTCCTTAGGGTTCGCTGAACAATTATTTCAAGAATAGCTTCTTCCTTTCCCTTAGCCTGGGTCTCATTAGTCATGTTCCAAGGCTACAGGTTTCCATGACAGCAAACATTAAGTCTCTTGCAGCAGTTATTTCTGCCGTAAGCACTAAGCTTTCACTACTGTACTTCAACCTAGATCCTCTCGCTTCCTGAAATCCCTAAAAAGTCCTAATAGACATTTAAATTAACAGCTATATCTTACCCATACTATGGATCTCGCTAAGGAACAAGCATACTATTGCATTCAGTGGGAATGTCGTAAAATTCCCCAGATGGATGTTTTAACCTGGTCTGAGCTCACGAGCTCTTGGCAGCTATCTAAAGCAAAAATATAGTGATGTAAGATGATGATGCAGACTCCATGCTCATGGAGGCTTCAAATAAAGTTAATGAAAATCCCACCATAGGGCTTAACTGCAGAAGTGAGACCTTTGGGTTTAATCATTTTATGCAGAGCAAGAGCAACATCTCTCCTCACAGAGAAGCTGTGCTAACAGAAATGTTCTCCAACACATTTTCAGTGCAACAGAATGTCATAGAGAGGCACAGATAGATTTTTCTCTCTGTGAACTGTACTGAGCCTTCTTATTTTGTTCACTGAACATCTCTGGGTGTCTTTGAAATTCTTACACTGTTAAACTCCTCTGAACCTTCCTTATAAAACCAATCCTTCCTGACCCCTAATGCACTGTTACTTGCATGCTGTATTACTCCAACATACACAGTGCTAAGCAGAGTGTAAAAAAGGTGTTACCTATTGAAAGGTCTGTAAATTGATGGGAAAAAAAAAAAACAGAAGTAATTCATCCTTTCATGAGGACAACATTATTTCAGCATTACATTTAGACATAGAACCATACCTGTAGCTTACACTAAGTTTCCCATCTGGGTTTCTGAAAGCACAGAACTTTATAAAACACAGGTTTTACGTAGGAGCAGCTAGAAGGAGGTGTTGAAGATTTACTTCCAGTGGCTTTTTGTTAAACAAAGGCTTATACGAGGTAACCTAAATATCAATTTTCCTATAGTTATTCATAAAAGTTAACACCACAGTCAGAAATGCATCATGAAAAAAACAAATGTTAAGAATTCATGTATTCTCTGAGATCCCATCACTCCTGTCTCTCACTCATAATTTATCATAGCTCTAATATTCCTTTTGACCTTATTACACTTATTTTTATCCCAGTCAGCGTCTGTCTCTCACTTTTTAATTGTCATGATATGTTCAAAGATGTCAAAGCTCACGAGTTGCAAATAGTTGCATGACAGAGAACCAGCCCTGTCACAACAGGTAAGCAGCAACACCACAGTAAGAATCCTTCAGGCAGAGATGCTAGTAAGAAAACCAAGCATTTTTTTGTTAGATACAGCTGGCAAAAGCACGGAAGGGAACCTAGGTTAGCAACATAACTATGATTAATAATTATTTTAGTAAATGCGATTTTGCAAACTAGGATGTATGTGCTTGAAGCTCATCAAGAAGGTGAGAATTTAGCTAACTGTAGAAGAGGGCTAGTGAGATTGGGAAAACCATTAAGGAACCTGCTTTCTAAACCTTTATTGATAATAATTTCATAAAGTAGTCTCAGAAAACTTTACAATGAACATTGCCTAAGAGTCAGGCAAGTTGGAAAGAGAAGCATCATCAGCAAGCACAACTGATGGGCAATGCCTCAGAGAGATTTGTAAATATATACAAAGATATATGAATCACCTGCTTTAAGAAAAATCAAAGAACTAAGATATTAGAAGAGATATAAGTCTTCTGAGGAGTTATACTCTTCAGTGCATACTCTATGTAGTGTCCTGTTGATGGCGATGGAAGATGGAGGCACAAGCATTTTGATACAGTGACCTAAAGGCAACCTGTCAATAGGTCAGTGTCATCTGGGCTTTGTCCCTTTGGAGAAGAGTTGGGATGGGCAGAATGCCATTGTAACGCCACTTATGTGAGTGACTCCTTTCTCACTGAAGGTTCTAAGAAGTATAAATACAAGTTTTAAGTTTCTAACCAATCTATTCAATATCATAGGCATACTATATATACACATTGACACTCACAAAAGTCACATTAAGTAACACCCACCTACCTACTTTGTGTAGCTGATCTGTAGGCAAAAGCAACAGGAATCTGTAGATGTTTCTTAGACCACAAATATAATCAAGCAGTTCTTTAGAGTACCTAACACCTACTTCCCTCCAACTTTGTCGCACAAAAGCAATTGGCACAACAGGTCCAGCATATTCCAGTGACCTTTTGCATAAGAGCAGGAAGCTATACTAATTCCTTCACACTTCTCAAGTTCACATTGGATACATCAGTTTGGCAATGTTATGTGTTTTAGATGCTATATCAACATAGTTGGAACAAGTACCCCTAGCTAATGCACTTTTTTTTTCCATAAGGAATCCTTCAATTAAAATGAGAAAGAACTCCTACAGCCCTTCTTAGAATGAAGAAAAAAAGCTTAAGATATCTTAATTCACACTAAGACATCCTATTTTTATATACTCCAGAATTCAAGCAAGAATTGTAAGAGTCAGAAAATCACGGCATGGTTCCAAAAAGAAAAGAGTAAAAGCAAATGAAGCTACTGATGATTTCACTGAATAAAAGACACTTATAAAAGCAAAGAGCGGAAGGAGGCTCTACATGCTCTAAAGTGGCTCCTTAATCAATTAAATGCTACTTTAAAAAAAGCTTTATTTCAAGCCATGAGAAAATAATATACAACTCATATAATTTAATTATTTTACTATTAAATTGAAGGTCTTCAGAGCTACTGAAAACCCTTCAGCAATTTTACCATTTTTTTGATGCTAAAAGTATGCCTGTGACATCAGTACAGAGAAAACAGATGGATAAAGTAATTATAATAAGAGAAGCATGATATAAACCAGCTTGTAACAGTTTTACTAACAGACTAGATAAAGGGCAGGAAAGTGGGTTAACAATTAACAAAGTTGTCATGTTGCATGTTGTGTCAAAGTGCTCCCACCCTCCAAAAAAAAAAAAAAAGTCCCAAACCTCTCTATAGGAAGATACAGATAGACTGGGAAGGAAGGAGCAATGAAAGAGCAGGAGTAAGAATGAAGGACATTTAAAGGTCAGAAAAATCCCTGAAGGAAAATACCAACGGTACATCCCAGAAATCAAAGAAAATCTATGTTGAAAGGAAATGCGAACCTATGCAATCAATGAATCCCAAAGACTAATTTCTTTTCTTTTGAATATCTCCTGCTCTCAAGCTGCACAATTCCAAAGGTTACAGCCTTTGTTCATGTTCAGGGAACCTAGGAAGGGGACAGGAAAATGAGGAGAAAGACAGAAAAAGGCCATCTGCATGCAGCAGCAAAAACAATTCATTAAACCTGAGAGAAGCCTACCTTGAGTCAGAACAGTCTTCCAGACAGAGGTGTGGAGTGCATGCTTGTAGCAGTGGGAGCAGTCTTATTAGCAGACTAGAGAAGAAAATAGAAGGAAGATAGTGACAGAAAGGGGTTGGTCCAAAGAGAAGCGCATATCTTCCTAAACTAGACAGTTCAATCTTTTCAAAACATGCTTGAGAAATCAAGGCCCACAACAATTTGGCTTTTGGAAAAAAAATATAATTAGAGGAGAGTAATCATTGCATTCAAAATAATGGACATTTGTACAAAACCAGAGTCATTCGGTCAGCAGTGGACCAAAACTAGTAAAGACACTTCTTCAAAGTTCCATTTTATGATGACAAAACTGGTAGCTAAAAGACATGGTACAAAACAAGTGTTTAGTCCTGCAAGGAGAACAGAAACTACATCAAGGATTATAACAATTCTGAGAAACTCATATGCAGAGTAAGGCAAGTACAGAATTGTTGAACCCTGTGCTACATTAGCTGACCTTCATCTTCGCAATTATACAAACAAACCCCTTTAGTTATTGCTTTTGGTATTTCTCTGAGGATCTGGCACATTGGGAAGCAATTTTAGGAAGTACAGTTCACAGGTGCGTATAACAGTTCTCTCTCCAAGTAGCTGTAACATTAAAATGCAGGCTTGTTCATGTACTCTTCCACTGTCTGGGGAAAGAAAAAAAGAAGAGTCAATTGATGCATTATGGAGCACTACAGTAACCTCTCAAATAAAATCTTTTCTCCTCTTTACAGACAGTGTAGTTTTGCATGGAATTAGATCAGATTAATTAAAATGTGGAAACAATTCTGCTTTAAAAACATTTTACAGCATTTTAGAATCTGATCTTCAAATCGTGACATACTACAGGTGTGGCTAAACTCATCATGTATAGGCCTTTCTACTTAGTTGGCTCAGTTTCATGTGCAAATGCCAGACCACTGTGAAAAATTCTTTGACTCACATAGTGTGTCCCTAGCTAGTTCTACCAGCATGCTGTTTCCTTCAGTATTACAATGGATCCTTCACTACCTAGGAAGAAATGAAGTAAATTCATCACATTCAAGCGTTTTTGCCATTCCTGGCTCAGCGGTATATTACAAGAGAATCCTGAAGGGGTCTGAATAAAGTTTATGTATACCTATGTCTTGCAGAAAAGCTACACAGGTGTTTATGAATAAAAGTGGAGTTTGCCAGCACTTACTCTTTCCAGTTTTAAATGTTATTAGCAGGTCATCTGTTTCCAATATATTAATAAAACATATTTTTCTGTATTTAGATATTCGTATATATACATACAACATAATAGTAGATTATATTCTTATATTATATAAATATCCTAGACATGCCTTAAACAATTTCTTATTACAATAGCCAAGAAACCTTAGCAGTTAAAATGCAAGAGAGCAACAGCAGTATATAGTCTCCTGGTGATTCCACAAGATGCAAGAGGGTTGAATTGAAAGCTTATGTAACTGCTATCTTAACTGCATTGTTGTACCTATTAAAACTGAACACAAGTCACATTTAGGTTAATTATCAGAGGTGCTTAGCCATATTTTCAGCTCTTGTCAAACACAGAAGATGTAAGAAGATGAGGTATTTGCCTTTTGTCTTCCTCTGCCTTACCTCCTGCAACATGTCAGAGTCTTCTATGGCTTTCACTGCAGACCTCTTTGAAGTTTCTTGTACTTCTCCACCAATTATAAACTCATCAAGAATAAAATAAGCCTTCTCAAAATTAAAGATAATATCCAGCTCACACACCTACCAGAACAAAAGAACACCCCATATTTAAATCACTTTTGCAGCATTAGAAGTACTACTGGGCCAAAAGTTGTTAAGATGATCAAACTTGTTCAACATATACACTCTTTTGTCAGTTAGAAGGATGAAGAATACTGCTTATTGTGTAATATTGCAGCTTCTACCCGTAATTCTCTTCATACAAAGCATACAAATAGCCTAGACTTACAGCAGATCCTCCGCTTATATTTTATATAATACACTACATACATACTGGTTTTCAGAGAACAAAGCTGACTTCCTAGCCTACTAAACTTAACAGTAGGTCTCATATAGCACTTGTAATATGGGTTACATACATTCATGCACAGTTTCACAGAGCAAGACAAATTCCCTGTCCTAGTGACCTTGCATCACCAACTGCTTCCTTGATTTAAGGAGGCACAAACACGAGTCACGGCACAGTGATTTAAATAAGAGGTGAATTAAGGTAGTGGGAACTATTTCAAGAATATTCATAGAAAAGATGGGTCTAAAGACTTATTTCACGTTCTTCAGATTTTTCTTTAAGAAAAATACCCACTTTTTCTTCTTGATATCCTTCACTGTTACACAATATTATGAAACAAACAAAGCTAGCATATCTGAAGATGTCAGGAAAGAGAACTAAAGCACTGTCACACAGGACTGAAATAATTTTCCTCAAGTTTCCCCTCAAATTCTATTCCGAGAAGCTTACAAAGCATGGAGATTAACTCAGGGAGGCTGGTGGTGGTGGTGGAAAAACAGTCTTCTGATAGTTTTAGCACTATTTTATCAAATATTCTAATAATGAGTTCATTCTGGACTGAAAGAGACTACAAGGCAAAATAACGCAGATGGAAACACAAAGTAAAACGGCTTCAGACAACTGTTTATCAGACTGCCAGGAATGCAGTTCATAAGGGAAAGTGAAACCTACGTTTCCAAAGTATCTGTCCAGAAGCTCTACATATCGGTGAACGACCTCTAGTGTCAGGAGTTCATTGTCCTGCTCTTCTATTGCACAACAGAAGTACAAACTAGCATACCTAAGGAAACAAAGGCAAAAATGTGAGTGAAGAGCTGGATCCTCAGTGCTCTGTTCCAAGTTACATAAATGACAGTTTATGTCCATCTGGTCTCTAAAATAATATACTTTTATTCTTCTAGTGTCCCAGAGAACACTTAAAAAGATAATTTAAATGAATTATTAACTTCGTTAGAAAAATAAACTCCACCCTTGGCAAAGTGGGATGCCAACACTGGTCTTAATAAACCAAACAGTAAATCAGAACTACTCACCTCCTGCAATAGCACCACAGTAAGCAGGGTTAATTAAACTGTAGAATGTGTTACTGGTCTTTATTAACAAAAATGAAAGCAAAAATAAAGGTGGAAGGCTACTGGCCATCAGACGACTGACAGTATTTCACATAAGGTATGAAACTGCTTAAACCAAACAATCTTCATGGCCTACTCTCAACAAAACTTTCTGTTTAAATCAACCCAAGATGGGAGTAGTAATCTACACCAATTCTCTGGTGCTGTGGCTGGAGGATCAATCTATCATATCATCTAGTCAGACGCTTACATCCATCACAGCAGGGAACTCTAATTTTTGCTAAATAGGAGATGCTGCTTAATTTACAGTGTGTTAATACCTTAAGGCTACTGTTGTTTGCTACAAATTTACAAGAATTAACAGGCAGTGAACGCTTAGCTGGGGACCAGTGATTTGCGTGGAAAAGGAAATGGGAATTAACACCTTCCAGAGCAACAAATATTTCAAAGACAAAACACAACACATTGTTGAAATTGCCTCAGTACAGTTCCTGCAACCACCCAGTCTGAAAAAGCCCAGCACATGTCCCAGCAGGCTGTCTTGGGGAATTAGGAGCAGTGAAGCCTAAAGCCTCCTAACAAAATTTCAATCACTAATATTAAGTTATTCCCCTTTTTCTCTTTTGACAGATTGTATAAGTAGTCTGCACCCACAATTTACACTGCCAATTTATCGAGGGACACTGTGCTGTTACACACTGTTAGATTGCTGATGGCAGGCTCCTATTAGCTTAGTCTAGCACTTAGCGTTTTGTATACTGTTTTTCTTAGTGAGCCTTTATTTCTCCTGTTCTAGCATGTGTTATTTATACGAATAGTAATTACATGTTCTTATAAAATTACTCACACCTTTTGTAAACAAGCTTGAGGTCTTTCCAGTCAACAAAACTACTTGTTTTTTGATTGCGAGACAAAATAATCTGAACAATTTCTCGAATGATCTTTTTCTTCTCTTTATCAGGTAGCGTCGTGTACCATTTCTGAAGCCTTAACTTCCCCTGCCGACTGAACAGCAGTATAAAGTGTATCTAGAGTAAACAAAGCAACACGGTTAATTCTGGGGCCATGGCCAGAGAAGAACATTCCACTGCCTGACACTGACATGTGTGAAATCTCAGTGAAGGCATCTCCAGCCCTGGCATGACATTTGGACGTGGCATCAGTGTGGTCTGCTGGAGGCTGAGCATAGGAGCAGGGATCCCTCTCCTGTTTCTTACCCTGGCAGCCCTCCCCTCCCTGTGGGACCGCTCTCCTCAGCATCCCCTTTACATTCTCTTCTACCTGCCCTCCCTTATCTTGTGCCAACATCTGCTTTGCCTCCTATTCTATCACTTCCTTGGGGAACAGGAAGAGCATTGCCACTTTGCAGTAGTGAGAAGAGGGTCCCCACCCCCTTCTCCAGCAAGATTAGATAAATTAGTGAAAAGAATAAACATTTATATTCCACAGGGCTATGGAGATCAAGGATGCAGTGTGGCACAAGACTAGAAATACGAATACTTAGTAATCATAATCACTCACAATTCTGGTATTGTGCTATTTCAGGTCACAAACAAAGCAGCACATTCATAGAAGAGGCTTATAAGAAGCAAAAAAACCCAATTACTTTGAAAAGTTAGCTTGACTACTTTTACTGAAGAAATTACCACAATACAAATACCTTTACTAGCAGATTAAAATAACTGACTATACTAAGTCTTTAAGCAGTATGGTATACCATCTACCCACAGCATGAAAATGGCTTTAAGAACGCAGGAAATATTTGAGGATGACATTATGACATCCATCTCAACAGGACACCCCCTGTTAAACGCCCATAACCTAGCAGGGATAGAGGTGCTTTCAATGGCTGCAGACACTGTGAACTGTCCTGCTCTTAACAGGCATCCCCATCATTTTTCCACCAGTAGCAATGTTTGGAAAGGCCATTGACTTGCAGCATGTCCAAATGAAGTCACAGCCATGTGCATGACAACAGGCACACTGCCACTTGCCCACACAGAGACAAGGCTTCCCCTGATGCTGGGAGGACCAAAAAGAAGCATGGGAGACATGCTTTCCTCACTCCCAATCCTTGCAAATGTCCAGCAGAAGAGCTGGCAGGTCCCTTGCCATATCCCCATTAACCTAGCCTTACCCTTCCCTATAGCTTCTCAATATACACCCTACTCTCTTCTCCCTCTTTGTTTTCTATTCCATCTTATTCCTGTACCTGTATTTCCCTATGACTCCACCTCTCCAGTGAGGATCAAAGTTAATGTTCACAATTACATTTAAGGTCATAATGCAGATTTCTGTAAAGACAGAATAATTCTAGTCCCTGTTAGTCCAAGCAGAGAAATATATCAGAGAAGCTTCTCTGCAAAAGAAAGGAAGGGAAAAAAAAAAAACTATTGGATTTTAAATAAAGCTTTCATTCATAATTCAGAACAATTCTGTAGCTATTAAGTCACATAGTTATTGAGTAATCCAGAGATAAGAGTTCTGACTATATTGAGAAAGACTTCAAAGGTAGACCATTCTGGGGAAAGGTTTATTCATGTGCCTGTGGCAGGATCTGCTGCTGGAAATATGACTCTTGCCATCATTAGTCTAATGTGCTTGATAAAATTACAAGGATCTTGGTTTGAGTCCTGTAATACTGTCCAAATGAGCTTGCTAAATAGAAACAACTATGATGCTGGCAGTATACATGGCGTGATTACAGTGAAGATCAAAGCACAATATTCTTACCTTTCTCTGTTCATATAACTAGCTAGGTTTTGACATGGTCATGTTCCAGCTGTCAGATACCCTATCCCAGCAGATGAAGGGACAGTACTTACTGTACATACACTTGTCCACTAAGACAAGCTGGATGAATGGAAGACTCATTTTCTTGCCGCACAGCACATTAGCTCCAAAGCCTTTGTAAAGATAAGTGCATTCTGAAAAGCAGAGTAGGTTCTACAGATAAGAGCAGCAGCTCAGCAGGTGTACATTTAAAAGCAATCAACCAGGCACAGGTAACAGCTATTTAATAAACAAATTCCTAAAAATATGGTGAATCAGAAAAGGAGAGGATGATCAGATTCAATTGAAAATGCAGGGAATTAGTCAATGAGTCCCTACCAAAAGCTGACAGCATGTTCAGTACAAGAAAATCGTGCTGTTTGAAACATCCTCAGAAAGAAAGGTATTTGCCTGCAGTGCTTCTATAGGAAAGATAAAAGGGTGTTCTAGCTTAGGTTCAGCTGTTGGACCCAATGGACTTTAAATCTGTGTGCCAGCAAGTAGTATATGCATCTCCAGGAGAACAACCTTATGCCTCTAAAAGATTAAATACACACAAGGCATGGAATTACTGTGAATATGACCACCATTTTCTGCTGATTAGCTTACTTCAGGGCGTTATGCTTCATCCATAGGAAACTGAAATGCTTTCCTTCTGAAATTGCTTTAAAAATGCCACTGTTTCTTATAAGGATGCAGTTGATGTTTCAGCACCACTTTCATGAGCAGAGGCAACATTCCTTGCAATCAAAAACCACCCACTAACACTCTTAAACACATCAAGACTCATATACAAGCTTAAAAAAAAAAAAATCCCACCTTTCAGATCACCCATCCCACACTGTTTCATATGCAGAATGTACCTGCATAACTCATAAGGCAATTTTACTATTATTGAAATATATACAGCTAGAAAATAGATGAAAGCCTCCACTATAGTTAATTTCTAATTTTATGGTCTGCAGCAAAATAGTGTACCCTCAAGCCCAGATACATATTACTGCCCAGTTGAGAACTTCTGTAACAAAACAACATATTAGAAAATTACAGATACTTTCCTCACTCTCATAGCTCTGCTCATTACAGCTCAGTGGAAAAATTTTGATGCATCAATAAACCTGGAAACACTGAAGTGCTGCACAAACACAAATCTAACAGCTTATCTGCTCCTTGATTGTGAAAACATGTTTGCTTTTCTATATTGCTAATGACAAGATGGATTTTGGCTAAGGAATTTTGGGCTGGTTTTCAGCAGCCAAAATACAAATAGAGGTAGATTACCCCAAAACATTTTTCTTATCTTTAAAAATTCTAATTCCAGAGGCAAACAAAAGCAAATTACTTGCCTTAAGCAAAATACCTTTGAAGCAAGGTGCTTGGTTTCCTTTCCTACCATTCTAGGGTGCTGGCCGTGACTAACAATCACCAGACCCAGGGCCATTGGCAGAGGGAATTTTTAGGTCCAAGCCTGAGTGGGTTGGGATGAGAAGTGCAGTTCCTATGAAAAGCATCAGTTGCCTTCACATGCAAAGTCTGTGGAGACAAGCTTTGGTCTAGGAGCTGAGTGTGATTTTATTAGCTTGTTTTACTAAATCAGACCCAATCACCCACAGCACTGTGCAAACCGATCTCCATAAACATCTGCAAGTAGCCTAAATGACTGCATTTTATATTTGTAGGCCACTATTTTCCAGTTGGAAAAATAGGGATTTTTAAAAACCAAGCATTTAAACCAGATTTCTAAACCTGCACTCTATTCCCTTATCATGCATCTTTGAATCAATTACAGCTGTAAAGTATACAACAGGTTGGAAATTTATGGGGCCTTCTGCTTTATAAACAAAACCGTATCAGGATAACAAACAATACCTTCAGTTTCAGGGCTACAAAACATCCAGTGGTAGACTTGGACATGAAATAATTTAATAGTAAATTGAACAGACATTGAAAATGCAAAATAGAGAAGGTTTTCATGTTCACAAACAGTAAATGTAAGAGAAATATGCAAAACTAACACACTGTGATTTTTTTTTCCCACCTTCGTTGGGAGACCTCTCCTTCCTTTTGCTAATGGGCTGTCATGATCCAATAATCAGCTCACCCAAGTTTGCCTTCTGGACTTCCAATCCTGCCAAGATTGGAAGTCCCCTTCAGCGAAGCCTTACGCTCAAACTGATCAAACACTTTTCACTGTTTTCAAGCTCAGACTACTTATTGCTTTCAAAGATGCCCTTGACAAGGAGATTGGAACTAGATGATCTTAAGGTCCTTTCCAACCCTAACTATTCTATGATTCTATGTTTTAAAACTTAACCTAATCTGTACTGCAGTGTTTAGTACAACTGCCTAAATGGCTCCAGACTATATTCTATTACATACAGAACAAGACACCTGTAAGGATATCAAATAAAGACAACTACACAGTAAACCAAAGCAGCTTTTCTGACTCCCAGTTTCTCCAGTTTACTGTCCAGTGACATAAATCTGTAAAAGATGGCATGTTTATTCCAGCAAGGTGAACTCCAGGGGTGAATGCAGTGAGGCTCTAGATATCCCACTTTTGAGAACTTGTGCTAGAAATGCTTTTCCTCCTCCCATACTACAACCTGCATTAACATTTACTGATGGGTTTCAAACCTGTTCTGTGGCATCTGGCTGCTCCAGGTCCTTTTGTGGGAGAGGACAGGGAAATAGGAAGTCTCCAAGGAGCCTAACAGGAGGGAAAGCAAAAGAGGAGATGGCAACTTGAAGACATAAAAGCAAACGTCCTACTCTTCCCTGGGTGCTTGTTTGGCCAAGGATTTGTTTGGCTAGGTAGCTCTCTCAGTCCAGCAACACTGGGCTTAGACTCAGCTGTAACCTTTCCAAATCCAGTTAAGAGCCCTCCCAAACCAAAACTAACTTTATAAACCCGAAAGATTCAAGGAACTCACAAGTTAACCAAGATCTGCAAATTAGGAATAACTATTCCAAAACAGACAGCTTGGCAGAACTTGGAAACTCTTTGATTTTCCTTAAAAACTTCCAGTTTAAGCCTGCTGCTGCCAGTAGAGCAACAGACAATATATGACATGCTAATAAAGAAAAACTCATAGACCACATAAAACGGAAAGTGGGATGAATAAAGCCACACCTTTGGCTGCTGACATGGCAACAGCTGCTGACAGGGGCCTGGGGAAAACCAGACTGACTGGCTGTACCTGGTGAAGAGGAAGCAACTTCTCTAATCCTCAAGTTCTCTTTTACCTTATTCTGACTCTCTTGAAGTTTGCTTGACCTTCTGGCACTGTTTCAGTCTACCTGAGTTCATATTCTGTTTATTATTTTTCATTCTTTCTTCCAATATGAACGAATATTTCCCAACATATTACTGTTCAGAAATCTTTTTATTAGTATTTATTTTCATATCACATCTGAAAACGAACAAATCCTACTTTCATTACACTGTTTCTTTTAAAAAGTATGAACCTCCAAAGTATTCCAGCCATTTGCTGATTTGCAGGGTTTATTCTCTGAAACATTCAAAGAATGAAAAATTCCTTTTAGTTTTTGCTTTGCTTTTATTTTTTTTTCTTAGGGAAATAACTACTATAATTTTTCCCTGAAAAAATGAATAGCTACACTGTGTGCACCCAGTTGGACACAGATGTGAGCACTCAACAGACAGCTACTGCATTAACAATCTAGCCACATCAGGAAGAGAGAGAGTAAGAGCACACTGAACTGTAAGTATTTTGGTACTCTGCTGCTAAACAAAGTCCCCATCCGGCTACTGACCTTTAATACACACACCCTAGGGTTTAAACTATGCAAAATCCAAACCAGGCTACTTCCTTACGTGTTTACTCTGCTACTAAAAACTTTTATTCACAGCAGTGCAGAAGCTGACAGATATTTGCCAAACACTAGAGAAGCTCTGCTTTAAAACATTTATTTAGTCAGTATAACGTAAGCAAAGAAGAATAAAAAAAGTAAGTGAAAAAACAGCAACACAAAGCTTTCGTAGTAGCATATTGCTTCCTAACTGGCACAGAATTCTTTCTCATTTAATCTCCATTAGGAAAATTTCTGAACAATTTCCCCTACACAATACATCCAAAGTCCATGCAATAAAAGCTGTGCCAGATCATTACAGGCACACATGATTACAGTTACACACTGATTTCATGCTTTTCATGATACAGAAATCACCCTTTTCTTATTAAGATTTTAAATTGACCAGCATACTAGCATCTAGTGGACTTTCAAGCATATAGTAGTGATCCAAACAACAACCTCATTGATAGCCTCATTTGAGTTAAATAAAGCTATAATCAAAACTGTAGAGCTGAGCCAAAAACATGTTGAAGGCTTTCACTTCTGATTCCTACATAAGGATCAGAAAACAAAGCTCAAGGAGCTGTAAGTGCACCACAAGCTCCCTCCAGCTTTACTCCTGCTCTGCCTCCAGCAGGTCTACTCCTCCCACCCTTGGCTCATTTCTCATAAACAGGCAGCATTCTTTCAACAACATCCTCCTTACAGTACAGGCATGCTTGTGCCTTCTCCTCTCAGGCAGAGGACATCCCACCAACAGCTAAGCCTTAGTTTCCAGCACCTCTCCGGAGTACAGAGACAGCACAGCTTTGCAAAATACCTCCCAAGATGTAGATGCAGGCAATGAAATCCTGATTCTACAGAGGATAATTATTCTCGCTTTTCCTAAATCACTGCTTCTTTATTCTTGCATGTGGAATTACTGTTGTTTCTAGCCAATAAGCAAGAACAGATTCAGGCAGAGAGTTTGTATAAAACCTGCCTCAAACTCTGCAATTTAAGAGCAGGCCAGTGACTGCACCATAGCTGCGTGTGAACCAGAGAGATGGCACTCACCTTCAGTCTCAGCTCCAAGGAGAGACAGTTGCAGGGATGCTAGCTGGTTGACCTTACAGAAAGCAGCACAACTTGAAGACATTCAGAACAATTATTAACTAGGTGATCACATCCCTTCTGTCTCCTGGGCTGGGCTCTCAGAGTTGTTCTGATTTGTTTACACATATTTGGGAGGCAGCAGAAATCTTCATTATGTTACTATAAGCAGGAGTAGACCAGGGGAGAGGCTGAACAACCTGCAGAGAGCTACCCCTCATTCACCATAGCCCCAGTGCACTTTACAGTCACAAGAAGCCATTTTCCCAGTTTGTTCCATGAACACCTGATGAGGAAACAGAGCTAAAATCTAGCTCGATGGACTCTGACAAAGGTGTAACCTCTTTCAGTTTCATTTCCAGTTTATCTCATCAGCAAAGCCCTGCTCTGTGAAGGTCCTGCAGTGCCCTTCCCTTGCCTCTGAGCTTCCAAGGAGCAAAGTTAAAAAGCCTTGCTCTGGGACAAGATGGGTACACCAGAAAGTGAGTTTTCCAGGCACCTCAGCCAGCTGAGTACATCTTCACAATGAGGATAGTGCTTCAGTCTGGGGATGCCTATGCCTGGTGGAGCAGGAATGCTGCAGGTCTGCAGCAGCCTCACACTCATCCCTCCAGTTGCCAGCAAAGATGCTCACAGAAAACCTGAGCTCCAGAAGGACCAGAGATTCACATGAGTTAGGGTCACATTTGGGAATGACTCTGAAGAGCACAGAGTAGTTTCTTTAGAAACACTTAAGCATTTCATTTAGCCATTTTCAATAGAAAAATTCTCCATTTTCCCTTTTAAAATGTTAAGCTTTCATTAAGGTAAAAATTATCATGGATTTAATAATCTAAGCATAAAAGCAACCATTGCTTACAGAAAGAAAGGCCAAAGCACATTATCTCACAAAATGCTTTATGCTGGCCCAAAATGCAGCCTCTAGGATGAAAAAGGGGAGCAAAAAATAATTCTGCCATTCATTCATTCAGCTCTTCTCATAAGACTTGGAAAGGAAATGCCTGAGATACTGCTTCTTCCCCATCCCCATCTCTGGAGCCTGCTGGCTATTGAGCTGGGAGAGTTTCATACAATGGGTTGGGTTGGAAGGATCCCTAAAGTTCATCTGGTTCCAATCGCCCTGCCACAAGCAGGGGCACTTTCCACTAGACCAGACTGCTCCAAGCCCCATCCAACCTGGCCTTGAACACTGCCAGGGACGGGGCAACCATAGCTCCTCTGGGAAGCCTGTTCTGGTGTCTCACCACCCCATGGCTTTTCTAGAGCTCAAAGCAGACACAGACAGACACACAATACTTCATATGTTTCTCCTTCCAGCATACAGCATTGCGAGACATAGCATATTTATATAGCTCACAACATAGCAAATTTTTCCATTTTCTTCAAACAAAAATTATTCTATTCCTCATACCTTGGTGATTTGCATCTATCATGCACCTCAGGAGAATAAGCAGAGGGTGATGACCACACAGGAATTCCTGCAGTGGTTAATGAGCCATGAAGAATAAAAATGTCTCAGCAAAAACACCTTCAAGCTCCAATGTCAGGCAGCAAGGCAAGAACAGGCATTTACTGTCTGGTGAAGAGGGATGTTAATGTCCTCTGTTCTCTTCTCATCTGAATAGAGCATAGCAGATGGACATCCTACACAAATTCAGCAAGTCAGAGAAGAAAAAGAGACTGGTGCATAGAGTGAGATGGTCCCCATAACTGGGGTTACACCTATGATATCAGGAAACATAAACCCAGGACATACTAGGCCAGAAAGACATTCCTAGCCAGGAAGGCATGTCAAGCTTGCTTTCAAATACACAAATGTAAAGTTTATTTTCCCATCCTACCCCAGTGACTCTGCATGCTATATTCCTACTCACAAATGAAATACCATTTGTACATGACTGGATATTGCAACTCTAAACTGCAACATCTGCAAAAATGCAACAGGCTGCTCAAGAAAGCATACACCCAAAGCAGCCAAATAAATGCAGATGACAGCCTGTAGGAATAGGGCAGTAGGGAAATGAATGGGCAGGGATAGTAATTAGTAGCTGTGTATGTGATACAGAAAAAATTCTTTTTACAGGAGCAGCATGGTTTTAATTTAGGTATGACTGAAAGCATTACAACTGACTCACATAAATGCTTGATGCATTGCCAAAGCATAAATCTTGTACTTCAGGGAGGAGCAGCTCTACCTGTCCTCCCTGAACCATCAGTTTTCTCACTACTTCCATCATTTTGCCCCTTTGCTGCTCTTGCACATAACCGACGCTTTCAGAAGGCAGAAGGTCTATAGGAAGGTTTATAAAGTATGGAACTTTGAAATGATGAAAGATACAGAAAAGCAGCAAGCATTTTACATGGCCCACAGAGTTGGAAGCATTATTTTTGTCTCAAAGCCACAGCTGTCCATTAACACTCCAGTCCTCTTTCTGCATTTGCTTACCCCACACACCATGGCTTTCTCCGAAGCCTGCCAGGCACTCCAAGTCCTAGTAACTCCTGGCTCTGAGACATGCCTACAATTTCCTTATTTGCAAGTGAAAACATATTAAAAAATCACCTAAGCAAAGAATCAGCAGATGATCCATCATAACATGTCTTTTGCTCTCAGGAAATGAGCTTACTACCCAGGGACAGCGCAGTGTGCATCACAATTACTAGGCAGCCAGTCCAGTGTGCTCCCTAGTGTAACAGTGACAGTCTGTAATGAGTAAGTACTCGAGAGAGAACACATAAAACTGGAAGAGGATCACATCAACAGTCAGAGATAAAGAACCCTAGAAAACATTTTTCCTGGCAAATCCTATAAAATGCTATTCAATAGCCCAACTGAATGACAGAGTAACTGAAGACCGGATTACGGATCACCCTCTGAGCAGTACTCTGAACTGAGAAGCTTCCAGAACAGGATAACATATGTAGTATGGCATGTGCAAAATCATTCTGGTAGTCCCATCTCCAGGAATCACAGGTTTAAGGATTTATGGCCAGAAACTGGATCCAGACAATGCACTTGTGGACCCATCCTCTATGAACTTCCTTAACTACCAGGACATCTACAGTACCCTTCTGTTTTCTTTGCTTATAGTGCCTAAAAATTTCACAGGATGTACCCTAATTTTTCCTGTAGCAACCATTCTTTCTGGCATTCATGACTTCATGCATTTCTATCTCTTCCCCTGTAGCCATCTCTTTCCAAGCTTAAAAGTCCACCTACTCAGGATCCATCCCCATTACCACTATCTACTCACACACTAACAATTCACTGCAAGACAAATAAACAAGGAAATACCACATGGCCTTTTTTTTTTTTTTTCCCCAATATAGAATAATGCCTCAAACAAAAAGAATCATTTATTCACAATTTTTTCTCCTCCCTCATCTATTCAAATCTGCTGCCCTTCTTGTCTTTCAGAGGTAAATGCCTAGAAGCAAAGTTCATCTTTGCTAGCTCAATACACAGCTACATCACAGAGTGGAAAGAAACAGTCATTCTTCAAACTGTGGACAGTAAATTGCGTGCAGCACTGAAATCACCTTTTGCAGACCTGTGTCTGTTTTAACAATTAAGGTCTGTTGGTGAGCTCAACATTCAGAATAGCTAAGATTCCACTGCCAAACACCATCCAGGTGTCAGCAGCTTCAATAATATTTCCACGCAAGCTTCTAGATCAATAACTGGTATCAAATGCCTTGCTAAAAGGAAACAGTGCTTGTCCACTCCTTTTCTAGTCAGGAAAAGTCCATTTTTGAGCCCCCTGCTCCATGAGATTGTTTTGATTTTTGTCCAGGATTTCAGATCATGCCCACAAGTACTAATTTTTCTCATTGTACTGATGAGCAGCACAGAATGGCGGGAAGGAGGCCTTTTACTATGCAGGCACCAGTCCTGCACTGAAAGCTATGCAAGCAGAGCCATGGACTGTCAGGAAAGTAATACAGATAACACTGAGGTGGCACTAGAATCAAGGTGTTGCAACACTCACAGGCACGAAAGACTACAGTAACACGTATCCTTGGGGAAACGAATCATTTTCTCCTCTGTGCTCTCTCCTTGCTCTTTGACTCTGTTGAGACAGCAGCTCTTCAGGACACACTTCTCTACTTCACTCATATATGTCAGGGAGCAGAATTAAGTCTCTTTACTATAAAGTCTTTGTTTAAGCATGTTACAGAAGCAGCAGCCAGGCAGAAAAGCTGACTTCCTGAGCAGGATGTGAAGTTAGCTTTGCTAAACAGAGTCTTTCCTGAAACTTCCCTGGAAATCCACAACAGAGAGAACTATTGAAACACCTTCCTGCTAAGACACCATACCATTTGCACAAGGAAAAAGGTGACAAGCACAACCATGTCATTCCAAACTGGAGGAACTGATCTACAGAGAGTTTAAATGACCTGTTGAAAGTTCTTCACCTGTGAGCCTGAATAAGGTTTATTCTTGGTTTGTAACCCAGTAACCCTTATTTCTTGACAAACAGCCCAGAGTAACAAGCCCTTCATGGAGACTGGATGACAGACAGAAGGATTTTAAGCAAAAAGAGTGGCCTGGGAAAAGCACCCTTTCATCAGCAGTGGTTCTACAACAGAAGGGGGTAAGGCTGGCTGCACTACTCAATGGAATAACACCAGCAAGGGTTTGTACTATGACCTCAGAAAAAGACAAAAAATAATTACAAATTGTAAGAATGCACACTCACCTTATAAAATTATATAAATCAATACAGCAGTCTCCAAATTGTCAATAAGCAGCAGTATTGTAAGCAGCACTCCCCTGGGAATGCCATGAGTGCTTTGAAAACTGGCATTTGTGAAGTGCATGCATCAGGGGGAGTTCTGAGATCAGCTTCCCTGAAATCAACTCCCATATTTACTGACCTTCAAGAGCAAAATAGGAGCTCCAGTTGTTTACATAAGCTTTAGCCGAGGGAAGTGGATATGTAGGGCTGTCTCAGGGTGTAACCAGAAAGCTTATATCTACGTATGGACTCAGGGTGTGTGGAGACTGTGTTGCCATCAGTAAATTCATTACTGTGCATACTTTACTTGCAAATGTAATGACAAGTACACCTTGCTAAATACACTAAACTAACATATACTTAGCATTCTGACTAAACCACTGAAAAGAAACAACTTAGTTCTGCCTTTGACGATAGAGAGCAACAACAAAACTTGGCCTCCGATGAAGGAGTTGAGAGACTTACATTTTGCCAGTAATTAGTGTTTCAGATGCACACAACAGACAAACTGTACAAGACAGCAGCTCCGGGCATGCTTGCAGAACCTGCCCCAAGTCTGAATTACCAAAGCAAGATGGTTTTTCAATTAAGAGGCATCACTGACCATTTCACTGCTTGAGAGCCCGTCGTTATTCTGAGGATATTGGTCAACACGTTTAACAAAAGAGAAGAACCTCAGCAACCTTTATTGATCTCAGCAAACCATCACAAGTACAGCACTGGAGAGTCGTAAGGCCTTCTTTCCAAGATCCTTCCTGTCAGCCCTTCAACCTGAAGGGCTGCTACCCCCTTCCAAGCTGAAACAACCTGCTGCTACCATCTCTGGCCCACCATGGAGCTGAGCTGTACACATACACTAGCTGCCAATAGACAACATGCAAGGAAGAGAACTAGACCCATACGCCCTCTCACGGATGGATTAATTGATGGAAAAGCAGAACTAAGTTCCTACAACCCCCATGAGACCAGGCAGTTGAGCTGGAAGCACGGCTGCTGCCCAAGCCTTCCACTTGCCCGGCACCACGGTGTACACGTGGAGAAAAGCTCTTCCCAATGCTCCTGTTACAAGAGAGCCCACTGCCTAACACTGCTCTGCTTTGACCCCAGAGCCAGCCAACAGACACAGATCCCTACGAAACCACATTCGATCCTTCTTCAGGCACTGGAGCCGACTTGAACCTCAGCTCCTCAAGTTACAGGAAGACTTTTAAAACCTCTCTGTAACAGCCTTGTTTTCCTGGCTGGCTATGAAAGGCTGTCAGCATGACCCGAGCTCACCCCAGTGGTCACAAGGCAAAAAGAAAAAGAATATAACTTTCATTTCCTTAAAACAGGTGCGAACCTTGCTCAAGCTTGCTTGGAAATGGCATTTCTGCCGCACGGAGCAGCCGGCCCAGCCCTCGCAGGCAGGCTGGCATGCACCTTCCAAAGAACACCTTTCACCTCTACTTAGAGCCAACTCGGGTTATTCCAGCGAATGATTCTTGGACAAACCCCAGGTTTCTTTCTCCCAAACACGAAGGAGCCGCAGCCGCACCATTCCGGGACCTGCCCTCTCCGCAGGTACACCAGGACGGAGCACCCGGGCGGCAGAGCGGATCCACGTTCGAACCCACCTGCGCGGGGACTTTGCTTTCTCGGGCAGCGCGCAAACACTTCTGTTTGCTTTCGGTTCTTGGGAAAGCAACGTCCCGGGCTGCCCCACCGAGGGTTTCCCCCCTGACAAGCGCCGGGTCCCTGCTCCGGGCGGAGCAGCCGGGTCCTCGGGGGTCTGAGGGGCAGCTCCCCTCCGCCCTGCCTCCGGCCCGCCCCGTCAAGGAAGCGCAGAGAACGCGCCCGTCGAGCGGGGCTGCGTCGCCGGCCCGGCCGCGGCAGGGCAGGGGCAGCCCCGGCCCACTTACCATGTCGTGGCGGCGGAGGGCTCGGAGCCGGCCCGGCCGGGCTGGCTGCCGGCCGCCTCCCTCCTGCCCTCCTCCCTCCCCTCCCCTCCCCGCCCCGCTCCAGGTGAGGCCCCGGCCGCATCGCGCCTTCCCACAATGCCGCGAAAGGGCACCCGCAGCGCCTCCCCCCGCCGCCGGGCAGGGGCTCCCCGCGGGCACGGCCGGAGCCTGGGAGAGAGGCAGTGAGCGGGGCTGGGCCCGGGACAGCTCCTCACAGCCTGGTCGTGGAGGGAAGTGAGGGTGCCGAGGGCAGGCAGGGGCTGCGGGGACCCCGACCCCGCACGTGGGGCGACCCAGACCCTGAGCAGGTGTTAACCACTCAAAAGGTGCCTTTCTCACCCCAGTGAAACAAAACGCAGTTCATGTCCTCCATCGGCTCTGATTGCTCCCCTTTCCAAGCATTCATACCCTAAGGACACAGTGGCACAGTGAACAACATGATTGCTCTGAAGCCCATCTCTATCAAAATGAAGCTCAGATAGTTGAAATATCTTAAATGGCTGGGCTCTGCTAAGCTGTGTCTTTTGACAGAGCTGGAGGAGACAACAAAGCAGGAGGAGCTCTGCCGGTAGATCAGCAAACTCCTGTAAACTCTGGCAGGGATCTGCTGGTAAGTGGCTCTTGCCAAAAAATGTGCAACTTCCACAGACTCAGCGCGTGAATCAAAAGCTCTAAATCCAGGTCTAAGGCTTCTCAAGCTCTTACCGGAACTCTGATCCAGATGACCAAACCACCACATGAGTCTAACATGAGAAGACGGGATGTTTGTAGTCCGAGATATATTCCACAGTGCACGGCATGTGTCTAGCCCCAGGTGCTGTGTGTCTGGATATGGGATACAGTTCCCATTTGCCCCGGACAGACTGATGCACCTTTGATGACTGATGCTCTTGTGCAATGCACCTGAGCCATCAGTGAGAAAGGAAATCCAAAGGAGTTCAGGAACTCCAGGGGACACTGTGGTGCCAATGGTTGGCACCAGCAGAACCCCTCTTCAGCCTCTGGCTTCGGCAAAGTGGGAAAAGTCTCTTGATCAAAAGCAATTGTGCATGCAGAGTTGAAAGGGCAGCTGGGCTGAAATCCACATCCAGTTATAAATGCTTGTTTACAGGACCAGAGAACACGTGCAGGGTGTGATTCTTTAACAGTGTGAATGTAACTTACACATTTCCCTAAGCATGCATGACCCTATTCCTCTCTGCCCTCCATAAGCTTTTATTTATAGAATCATAGAATGCTTTGGGTTGGAAGGGACCTCAAAGATCATCAAGTTCCAACCTTCCACTAGAATAGGCCACTCCAAGCCCTGTCCAACCTGGCCTTGGACACTGCCAGGGATAGGGCAGCCACAGCTTCTCTGGGCAACCTGTGCCATGTCTCACCACCCTCATGGTGGAGAGTCTGGTCTAGATAGACATACTAGCAGTTCACAGTGCTTGCTCAGTTCTGTTTTCTGTAAATTCCAGCCCCATCCTGCCAAGCATCACAACACGTGCCAGCTGCTAAGTGCTCTGGTTTCACTTCTGAAATGCACAACACAAGAAGTACAAGTCCCAGCTGCCTACAGTTCTCACCCATACTTCATTTGCTCATTTCTCTCTTGACAGTCACTTCCTGAATACATATCCTGGGCCCATAAAGCAGCACTATCTACAGACCACATCAAGATGGTGCAGCACACACTGCACCGTGCTGCCAGACAGCACTGGCCTCGCTGGTTTTTCCTGGGTGCTATCTTGCCTTCAGTAAACCTGTCAAATACATGCTTACTGCTATCAGTATCTGTTAAAGTAGACCAAAACCTTCCCCCAGATTCTCTGAAAGATAGCTGAACCAGTAAACAGGCCACACCAAGTGCCACAGCACCCATGGTGCCTTCGCAGGAGGTAAATATCCAGCTTCCACATGACCAAAGCCATGCTCCTGTCTCTTGCAGTCCCCTGCTCTGCCCATTGTGGCCTATACAGAGCAACACAGAGCTGACTTTGTACTTAAACTCCAAACGTTCCTCACTGTTGGTAAATGGAGAGAGTCTACAGATACCACTGCATGACTGAAGCCATGTCTCTGAATGCCTGGAACTGGATTTGCCTAACATACAAGTGTGGGCATCATAGTGCAGTTGTACACAGATGTGGGGCATCAACATGTTCACCTCCAAAATTATTACAAAATTAAGGGATGAACATTCTCCTCACCCCTTCCCACAAAAAAACCCTAAGTTTCATGAAAATACCTCTGTTCAGCCTAATATTTTACCTATGTAATCTACTTTGATGACTGACAGTAACTTCTCTTTGCCTAACAACCGCTTCCCAGTAATCTTACTTTTCTATGCGAAGTAATTAGGCCCATGAACCCAAGAGAAATAGCCCACTGTTTCTGTGTTTTTGCAAGTACATCAGAAAAAAAGCAGCAGCAGCAAACACAACATGCATACAGTGCACATTAACAGCAGTGGCCAACATCAACTCACTACAGACAATCTTACAGGTTAGCAAACAGAATTTTGCTGCCCTACAGAAACAAGGCTGCAGATACAGAAACATGCCTAAATTAGATGTTTTCCAGCATGGAAAGCCAGGCTATACTTAATCCAACTAGAAGCAGCACGAAGCTGGAATTCTCCCCTCCCAGTCTCTCCACCACTAGCATTGAGTGCCTGCATAATGTTATGATAAAGAAGATAGCTCAAACTCCCCAGGTAGGAACTACTGATGGTTATCAGTGTCACACAACAATGGGAGCAGGGGGAGGCACACAGTTGGTGTATCAGGTGAACTGCTGGGTGGTCTTATCCCAGAAAAATATGGGGTCCTTCCCTTAGGCACAGTTAATCTGAACACAAAAGCTTGCAAAGAAAGGCAGATTTATACATCTAACTCAAATGGGCTGCAAAAAAGCTTTAAGACCCTTCTTATATGGCTTCCATGCCTGCCTGGAGGAAAATGCTCATACTCCTTTCAGGAGGGCCCTTTGAAAAGGTTTTCAAGTGAGGCAAGCAGCTTTTTAATGCTACTTTGTATTGCATCCTCTTTGCTTATATTCCATTCTTGTAGCCTGTTTCATTCAGAAGTATAAAATGTTCACAAAAGTGACAGTGAGCCCTGTGTGCCTAAAGCTGCTGTGAGAGCTTCTCTACCTCCAAGGTGCAGGTTTCAGTGAGTTTGGACATGATTTACTTGAAAGGAAGTAATTGCTAAAATGCCAGATGCCTAAAACTGCAACAAGCTTTGTCTTAGGCCCTCCTAAGCTCTGAAAGCTTTGTGGACTCCTGAAGCTAATACTGGAGCATATAAGTAAAGCTATACATTCAGTAATGATTTGCAGTTGACTAGGAAGTTATATTCATGTACATTTCCAAGAAAACAAACAAATCCTGACAGCTCCAATTAAGAGACACAAACCACTGCCTAAAGAACAGCAGGGAGAGACCAGAATATAACGTTCCCACCTCCTTGCAAAAAACTGCCAAATAATTCCTTCTGTAAAAGACCTTTTTACTGCAGAAAGAAGCCTTTTTACTGACTACCACAGTAAATGAAGCAGATCACTGGCCATTTACACTGATTTTAACAGCACATGTCTCAGTGTCTTTTCTCAGCCCCTAAGCTGAACTGTTGCCAGGCACCCAGAGCCATACACTACTTAAGTAAGCAGCTCTGTGCCGAACCAGGAGTTCAGGCGGATGCACACTCCACTTGGTAACTCTACAGGAGACCTGCTGTGCAGTTTTTTTTTCCACTTGATATTAGATCCGTGGGGGAAAGAGAAAACTTTAAAAGCCCAATCTAAATTCAGCTGCAGGAGGTAGCTTTTAATTGCATTTTGGATCAATAGAGAAGCAATCTAACACTTATTCTTTGTTACCAAGCAGGAATCTGTACTTTTCCAGACAATTTTCCCTTGCTTTACAAATGTTCCCTTTTCCTTATTTGCTCACGCAATCTGGATTCTCCATAATTTAAGTGCCAAAAAAAGCATTCATATCACTGGAGAACATAGCTAGTTATCTATCTGTGCCACAGATTTTGGTACCTTATCAGCAGCAACAGCATGTTCAGGAAGCAATCCCAGCAGTTTAAAGTGTTAAAAATAGGACTCACAAGCCCTTATACCCTGTTCTGAACTGAAAAGTGTACAAAAGTAAAGGGCAGCATTTTATTTCATTTCCCAGCTGCATAGAACTAAGAGCAGGACAAAAGGTAGACAGACATTAAAAAAGCTCCATCCAGCATTCTCTTGTCAAGAGAAAATGTGTTACTGTAGCCCTCTTGTGTTCAGTCGGATTATCAACTATTCAATCCACTGTCCTTCCTTAGAACCCTTTAAATAAAGGCTCTACATACTTTAATCACAGTGCCATTCAGTTTGTTGCCCTCTACACTTTTCCTTAGTTTCTTTCATGCTTTTCCTCTTGGATGTAGAGCCATCATGGCTGTAAAATCTAAGCGTATTCAAAGATTATGCTACCGAAATAGCAGAGCACTCAGTTGGTATAGTCACATCATAAAACAAGAGAACTGCTGCTTTGGAGTATGCGGACTGAAACACTCCTCATTGCCTGTAAGCATGCTTATATTCCTAGCATTTCTTCTCCATAAATGGACTGTCATGAAGATGATTTACAGTCTTATTTCCCTCCTTTAGATGTCTATGAGATCAAGTTTTAAAGTGAATGCCCCACAGACACCACTTAGACATGTGCAATGTTTCTTTACCCCTAGAGATCATCCTGACATTCTTCAAACCCCATAAGTACTATCGACAGTCCTGTTGATCCCCAGTCCTTCCCTACCAATCACCAAGATTAAGAACTCTGGCGTCCACTACTTAGCTTGGACACTACGTAGTCAGGGTGGTAAGAGGTAGTGGCTTTCCCAGTATTAATTTCCAACCTGCAAAGGCTGTACTAAACAAAAGAGCAAGTTATGGCTGCATTGCTATGGATGCTTAATAGATGGAGTCTTGTAAGCGAAGATGAGGTAATGGCCTAGAAAGCACTCACCTTCCACATCTGCTATCTCGGTCATCCTTAATCCTGCTCACTCTTACAGACCATGAAGGAGGCTCAGGCAAGCATTTCAGTTGTGCTTCGAGAGCTGCTATCACCTGTTTCAAGGAGCTGAACTCCAACATGGACATGGTGCTACAGAGGAAACGTGAAGAAGGAGCCATAAACTAAGAGAGAAAGAAGAAGAAATGAATGAGAACAGAGAAAAGACACAGCACAGTACTAGAACAGAAAAATATCTATGGCTTAGCAACATCAACATCAGGAAGTGTTAGCAAGCAGTGCTCATTCTTGCTCAGCAAAAAGGGGTGCACTTCAGTTCATGAGAACTTAAAAGTGTTGACAGACACATGCATACAGATTTTGAAAGTAGCTGAAACCATAACTGAAACAGGCTTCAGAAAGAAAAAAACAATATAGAAAAAAAGAGTAATGGCATCTTCCTTATTTGACAGCTATAGAGGTAAAGCTAGGAACAAGTTAAACCCTATTCTGTCTCTTTCCCTGTGAACAAGGTATAGGAGAGATAAGCACGCACCTCTAATATTTGCTATTCCAAATCAGTTTCCTGAAAAACAGTGTAATATAAAGCATTTCAGAGGAAAAATGGAAAAATATAAAAATATATAAAACATATAAAACACAGATGGGAATTCCTACAGTCAACCTGTACTTCCACATAAATTTATCTTAGGTTGAGCCAGATAAATGCTAAGAGATACCCAAGCCTCTGGGTGCCTCACAGAAAGCATGATTCGTAGCGCACCAGGGCCTTTGTAAACAAAACTGATGGGACTTGGTTAGCTGTAACAGTAAAATATAAGGCAATTCATTATATCTTTGTGACAAAAGGCAATTATAATAATGAATTAAATAATAATGAAGATACCAAATATTCTGAAGACAATCCCACCTAAATTATTGTAATACATTGAGAGTAAGTAAAATCTTGTGTGAGCACAGATTATGTAGTAAAACTAGTAAGAGACCTTGGGTATACAAGTGAGTTGGAGGGCAATTAGTAATAGCAAGTCTGAGCTGCCTGTATACTGGGGTGAAAAAGGCTCATGCTATAGAAGCAGAAAGCAAATTTTCTAATTACTCCATATATTTCAGTTTACTGTTTGCTAACATATTTTATATTTAATTTTACAGAAAATAAATTGTATAGATTTTATTACTGATATTTTGATACTTTTCTTCCGTTGCCACACACTTACTTCCTCCAAAGGGGCAAAAAACTTTGTGGGATCATTTGGTAGCAGTCCTGAAGAGATTGTTGAGAATGATTGCCTTATACCCGCTAGAGAAGCACAGAGACTTCAAAGGCCATGTTGCAACTCACTGAAAGATGGATGGTCATGACAAAAAAGTCAACACCACACCAAAAATCCCTCATCGCTAAGACCTGCCACACAGCTATCTGAAATCCAAGTTTGCAACATAAGGAATGCGACAAACGATCAACTATGCATTCTCATTTAGAAACCCAACACACATATTTTAGTGTTTTCCCTACAAAGACACAATTTGCAGGTCTCAAACATTTTCAAATTTAACTAAATCTAGAGCTCATTTGCCTTATTTGAAACATTCTGTAAGATGACTTACACAGACATCTAAATAAGCTTTTTTGACTACACATCAGTAACAGCTTCATTGAATCTAGTCAGTTTTTATGGAAAGTAGAAAAGAAGGTATTTTGCCTCGATGAGATGTGTAAGCTGATCAAAATGAAATGTGTCCTGTTAAAAAAGGTAAAAATACAGTATTATATAGCATACAGGCTATTCAGCCAGCCTTCAGACATGGAAGGAGTTTGTAAAACCCTTCCAGATTCCTTTTATTGCTCCTGAATTCCCAAGGGAGCCATGAGCTACACTACACTATTAACCGGCCAACATGCAGACATTCCAAGTGTTACAAAGCCAGCCAGTGCTATATTTAAGATTGTGAAGGCTGTGTATAACTGAGGGATAAGGAAGGACGCTTCTGCTTGTTCCCATCCTTGCTCTGTGAGAAAGGATCATGAGATAAGTGTAACCAACTCCTGTGGCTGTAGTTTATATCCTCTGTATACATCATATTATAAAGTTTAATTATACCATCCAACATATATTAGTATTTCTGTAATACCTCAGGTCCAAAGGATCTCAGGGAAGGGGTTGATCCTCTGGTACTTTGTTGCAAGAACCGTGGCAGACCTCTGAAAAGGAACCAGATGAACCAGAGAAGGGGTCTATATGGGTTGGCAAGTAGGATACATCCCTAGCTGGGACCACACAGCATTTGTTTGTCTCTCAGCTCACTGGTTCATCCTGGGCCTTTAACCCCACTGCTGCAGCTTATTCAGCTCCAAATACTACCCACATGACAAGCTTTCCCTCCAACCTAGAATTTGGACATGGGCTATGTAAAGGAGGAACCAGAGTACACAGTGGGTGTTGAGCATTCATAGAATGGAAGAAAAGATGGATCATGCAAATAGACTAAGTGAATATCAAGAAATATTTTATTATATGTGTAATCAAAGTTTAAAAAACAGACAAGAAGGAGCAAGTGACATTTATCTAGCATCTCTTAACTACGCAGGGTACAGAAATACAACTAGTAAAGAATTAGCACATACTAGTACCCTTTGCTCCCCTTCCCTGCCCCAGTGAAGGAGGTTATACAAGATTAGAAATGCTTCAGATCAAGCCTTCTCAGTAACTGCACACTACAGCTGATGTTCAGATTCATGAGAGCATATGTGTCCCTTCAAAATAGTTGTTTATAAACAAAACACTATCTCTTTAGTGGTTTTGTAAGCCTTACTCATTCAACACCAAGAGTATACTTAAATGACTAATGATTTAGCAGCCATAATTGTCTTGTTATATCTAAACTGAGGCTATCTTTAAGTATATCAATTATAGAAAATAGATTCCTTAGGTTTAACAATATGTACTAGAGAATATATCATCTAGAGGCAAAACCATAATGCAAAGAAGTAGAGGAAGTATTCACAGGGAAAAGGTGAGCTACAGGCTAAGCAGGGGGCAGGTTGACTAATTGTAACTAAAAATGCTGAAGCTCAGGAGTGCTAGCTGCAAAGGAGTTACACCTCAGTATCATTGGTGTAAGTTTCAGAACATCTAGTTTGAAAAATATGCTATTCCTCCTACATCTACATCAATCTCCCGACTTAACTCTTGATCCTAGATCCTCCTTACCTACCACAGTAGAATCTTAAACAGTTCTAGCAACATAATTTGTGTTCTGTCTTACACATTGTGAGGAAGGCTTCTATTTTCTTCCAGAGCCAGATACGAAGGAGTCTGAAAGTGAATGCAGAACATTATCAAGGCTTATTCACCCAGCCTCCTTTCTAATTTACATGGGTGAAGGCCTTCAGTGCAGAAAGCTGCAGGTTTTTCTTTTTCCAGTATAGGCTGATTTTCTCTCAACAGCTTAGAAATAAGCCTTCACAAAAAACACTAAGCTATACAGCACATAGCAAGGCATGAGTGAAATCAGCATGACAAGTTTCCAATCCCAAACTGAGGGCAAGTTTTGGGATGCCCACAAAAGAGGGATTTATTTACTCTTCGGTGGCCCAATAGGCCTAGCAAATGAAAAGACTCTTTGCCAAACTTCCAGAGAAGGCCCATCAAAAAGCAGACGGAGCCAGATACAAAACAATAATAACATACTCTAGATTCTAATGCCCTTTGGAGACTATCAGCTTTTTGGCTTAAAATGCAAGTGAATCAGGACATATTAAGAATACCATGATTTTCATCTATTTCAGCCTACAGCATGGTCCACTGCGGGTTATTAGTGTCAAATTACACACCTAGGACTTGAATTCACCAACACTCATAGCACCACTTGATTGTTGCTGTAAATAAAGACAATCTAACCTTTTAAGTCCTCTGCCAGAAACAGCCTATTACCTTTGACAGTTGTGCAACACCACATATTCCAGGTTGGCTGACCTACCCACAATTTTTGTCTTCACACATATGCTTCTGTCTTCAGAAAAATCTAAACAGCTCCAAGCTTAAAACTGTGACACGTTAGCTCAGCTTCAGAAGCTTCAAAGTAAACTCTTCTTGCAGTGTTCAAATGTAGAAAATTCACACAGCTGACACACCAATTTATTGACAGTATCTCAATAATTATTTCCTGTATATGCCAACTGCAGTCACAAAACCCTCACAGTTCTTTATACTTCTCTGCTTTCAAACAGGAAATGATCAACAATAAGTATTTTGAGATCAACACACCTAAGTGCAGGGGGAAAAAAAGCAGCTGTTCTGTACCTCAGTAATTATTGCTCTGTATTTATCCGTTTTAAGCAACAGCAAGGTAGCATCTGAATTTATGCCACACTTTAGCAGAGACAGCTTCCCTACCACTAAAGAAACATCAGCCTTTCCACAGGAAAAGTCTTTAAAATTTAGCTGGCCATATTTTCTTAGCCATTATATTTGACAAAGCAGATCTGCTTAACTTTCCATTCTAACAGCATTATAAAACTGTCAAATTATATGGCTCATAACTACAGCCTGTTTTTAGAGTAGAGTAGTTGGGCTGCGCATTTTCATAAGAATGAGAAAAGTTTATTAGCTATGCTAGAACTACCTAAAGAGCCTAGAATTGCTCAAAGCCTCACCAGCTACCTAAATAGAACAGCTGACCCACAAAAGCGATTTTACTAGTAAATGAATTTGAAGACAAACACTACAAGAAAGCCAATAAAGGAAATCTTGTGTGATCAAAGGTTCTCCAACTATCTGACCTGAAAGAAGTTACCTGCCATTTTGAAGTTTTCCTCCTTCCATAGGAATAACCATCATACCTTTTCGAGGCAGTTTAGACAGTGACTGCTCAAAAGTGTTTCTACAGAACTGCTTTTTGGAAGAGAGAATAAGTTATTTTACTGTTTGCACAAACTGCATTTACTACACTTGTTTTACTCAGATAATGGTTTAGCTACAAGGTATCTGTACAAGATATATCAGCAGAGATAGCACACCATTAACACTATATATGTAAACTGAAAAACAACAGGTCCTTTCATCAAGTGGTCATATTGCCAGTAGCCATTGTAAGATAGTCCAAGAGGCTGCAAAACCGCACTTCGGCACCAAGGAGATTCCTGGTGAGCCCAACAGAAAAGCTGTGCTCTACAAAGGTGACTGTCCATCCTGGAACAGCAGCAGGAGAAGAATCAAGCGGCCAGTGTTTGTGGTAATAATCTAATGAAGAATTCCTTCTGTTCGGTGCATATTGCTGTACATAAGGTGCATAAACCTGTCATGTATGAGATCAGCGTGAAGAGAAGCCAGTTGCAAGGCTGCAACCAACTACTGGTGTCATGTCCCAGATCTGGAAGAAAATATTGTAGAGAATTACATAGCATTATTGTAAGACCCAAGAGGTATTTCTGTAAGAGGCAGGAAAGCAAACATAGATACCTCCCTGGAGACAAAGTAACAAATACTTGAGAAATAACACTTGAGTTAGCACCAGCCTTACAAACCTGAAGTCAAACTTTGGGCTCAAGGGAGCCTTGTAGCAGTTCTCTGTAGGTGCATTTTAAAAAGGGCTATGCAGCTTGTTACAAACAGGCTTACGTAAAACCAGTGTAGACTGGAAGAGCCTCAGTTCTCACATCCATGGTGGATGTACAGCTGAAGCACATCAAGATACTACATTCAGCCAATTTCCATGTCCGTCTCATAACCAAGGCTTTTAGTTGCAATGCTCCAAGAAGCCAGGGAGCTCAGAGTTAAGGAAGTCTGCTTCACCCTGTCTGTGCCTTTAAGGCTGCTGGCCCACTCTCCTACTGCTTTGTTTGTCCAGAGGACACTCCAGCTCTGACAGCTAAACTCCATAAAGCAGAGTCACTTTAGATGCAGGAAGAGCAACCTGCAACAAATAGGATTCTTGCTGCCCTTGTTTTAACTTTGTAGCAACAGTTGTCAGAAAGAAAAAAGTATATAAAAACATTAGTCCTCTACTAAGTATCTCTAACGCAGGAAAGAAGTACATGAATACCTTCACAATCCGGTCACTCCCACAAGTCACCATTAGCCCCCTGGAGATGTCCATGGACATGTGTGAAATGTTGTGTTTTCCTTCATGAAAGGTTGCCAAGGAAGTACGGCTGCATGAGAACAATGCAAATGAAAGCCAGCCATCAGATGAAGCTTGATGGCATCGTTATAGCAGTGCAAAATAAACTTACAAGAAAATAAAGTTGCTCAAGGACTAAAAAATCAGTCCTGAGAACTGCAGTGCCATGTTAAAAGGGACAGAATTAAATTAGCAAGTCATACTAGGGCATTGCCTGTGTAGTTACACAGGTGTGACATTTCCTAGTCTTCTGCAACCTGACTGTTAATAATACCAGAACAGAAGTTGGACAGTACATTAGTAAATAATTCTACGCTTGGTTATTAAGTCAAGCTCAGCTACATTTGTCCTCTGGCTATAGTGAATCAATCACAAAAATAACCCCCAACCCAACAACCACCACCATAACAAAAAAACCCAAACACCCTCAAAATTGGCATCTGGTCCTTTAGCATACCACGTGTCCAAGGGGGTGACAAGACAGTGAAGTGTGGTTCTTATCAAGATAAAAATAGGGTTACTCCATTGCTAAACACAGGTTAATTGAGACAGCAAACAATGTTTTAGTCCAGTTTGCTTGCATGGGAAAAATAATGTTGGGCTGTGAAAAATATCTGCATAGAAGCAGTTTTCAGTAAGTATACATGAACTAACCCATGTGCCATCAATAGTGTTTATCTAAACAGAAATCTTGAGACAAATGTTTCAGCTCTAGATCTGGGCTCATGTAAAATAAGAAAGAATAGATAAAAAAAAGTTGTAATACACACATCTAATCTAAATCAATTTGCAGCACCAGCTGAGGAATCTCTGCTATTGTAGGGCTTTGAGTGTCCAAGCATCAGAGGGTCAACAGTCACACAGTGTAGCATTGTGTGTGGATATGAAGCAAGCACAAGCATTTCTATACCTCAGCAGTATTACTTCAGTAATTATTCCTTAATACTCACTCTTCATCCTTGATTGACTCAAAACAGGAATCACAGACACGGACCTGGAACTCAAATCCCATGATTGGATAACTTGACCGTTTGCTACTGCACTTGCCACACACTGCTTGCCCACATTTTCTGCAATGATGCTTCATGGAGGAAGAAGAAAACAAACTTATCACTATTATTATGTTGATTACCAAGCACTCACTGAACAAAACCAACACAGCTCCTGGTTTACAACCAGTTACGAAGCAACCTGTTAGGAAGTCTTCTGTTAGCTCAAAAACCAAGGCCTCTGGAATCCTATACAACCTTCTTGGCCATTAATGGGTTTGCCTCTCTATTGCCCCCGAGCATCCTCTCCTCTTTTGGCAAGCTCCTTCTGGGAGCAGGGGAAAAAAGGGTTGAACAAGCAACCAAGAAAATAATAGTCTAAAGAAGTCAGAAACAGATAAGCGCCTTGGTGCCTGTCCAGTACGTCCAAAAAGAAAGCTATCTGCAAAACTTTTGCATTCTAGACTGTAAGAACAGGGCCATCGCTGCTTCACCGAACTTAGTACCCTACAATGTTAGGCTGCAACTTGCTCAGTCATGGGGCATTGCGTGCCACTTGATTATCTGTCCACAGTTCCAGCTCACAGAAATATTCAGAGAAATCCAACAAAGTGCTGAAAACACAGCCTGCTTTGTCCCATGACAGAAGTTTGATGTAATACTTTCCACAGCACCTGGAAATTTCTTAGCACTGACTAGAAACTGTGATCTCTCAATAAACCCTCACTTCAAAGCAGCACAAATACCAGCAGTTTAAAAGATCTAACAGCTTTAGTAGTTTTCTGTTGGCATTTTACTTAAGTGCTGAAATACAGCTAAGCACTCAAAACAGCAATCTCACCTGTCTCAACCCTAACGTCTTCGTATCCCACATTTGCTTTATATTCCAGAAGAAAGGTTGTTCACACTTCTGGCAGGAATCACTTTCTAGCCATTGAGGAGCCTACAAAAGAGCAAGAGACATAAGCAATCAATTATTTTTCCCCTCATACAACAGCCAAAGAAGTCTGTTTCAAGAACACAAAGTAAAGTTTTATTTGGAAAGATGCCCTGTCTCACCTCTGGACATTACAATAATAGATTGTCTAAGGTATAGTATATAGGAAGTTTAGTACAAAAGCCAAGACTCCAAATCCAAGACTACAGTTATTTGTTACCTATATAGCTCCTACACTTTTTAAGCCTACAGCAATGTTTTATGTTACTGCCTTAGTAAGAAACCTAATTTAAACATCTAAGTTATTAAATTTGCTGCAGGCGTTCAAAGACTGCTGCTCTAGTTGACTGGATGATTTTTATGGGCTAGTGTAATCCAAACTGTATAAGGTATGAGGTAGTCATCCTCTCAAAGATCCGGAAGTAAATTCTGGAAGTAAACATATTTTGCTTCTCTAGGATGGCAGTTTGAAATAACATCTGCATTTTCCATCCTGCTCACATCTTAATTAAGCATCCCTTCCCCCATCAACATATTACTCCTGACATAAATGGACTAGGTCAAATAAAAATCCTTAAGAGCTTTCACACATTTTAACACTCTCAGATACTTTAACTGAGCACTCTTGCCAGGAACAGGAAGAGAGGCACAATACTTCTAGTACACAGACTTGAATTAGAATATGCATATTCTATACCTACTTATACATCTGATGGGATTCAGGGAGATTCCCCTGACAGGAGGAAAGCTGGAATAACAAAGCTTTTCCCCTGAATTCACTTAAATCCACTGCTGATAATAATAAAACAATAGTATGGGCAGATGCAGCACCATCTCACCGTGAATATTTATTAATACCAGATGTCCATTTCCTACATCTTCAGCCTTGATCACATACCCTTCCTTCCTCCACACTAGTGGAAAATACTGTAAAGGGTAGTAACAAGTCTAGCATGGGGGGTGGGGAACAGAGTAGAGGAATGAGTCACCTTTCCTCCAAGTGAGATGCTCCATATTGCTTCTTTCAGTTATTTACAATAAGAGTTTTCACTTAATAGCATTTTTGAGAAGACAATCTATTGTCTGGCTTCCTCTAACAGAAAACCAGGATATCTTCCTGATCTTTTCATCTTCATTTCAGCATAAAATAGGAGGTAAAAATCTACCAACATTACTACCAACATACAGTTGAAACTGATTGAGATCATAGTAACACTGTCAGCAGAGTTACCATTCCTTCTAACCAAAACAAGTCTGTCTTCTAGTCTCATGTGCATATTTGAAGATGTCCTATAACATAACTCACTAGCTAGTGCTTCAGAGGAAGTATGTTCATCATTCTTCAAACACTTAGTTTCTTTCCTTTTGGATTCGGCTTGATTATATTTTTCCAATGAGTTCTGAGATATCATGGCTGTTTTAAGCTAACCGTATTATTTTAATTGTATTAAAACTGTCTATTATTTACAAGATCCCTTAATTATTGTGTGCAGATTCAAAAGATATAGGCACATCTTGTTTTCCCAGTTGTATTGTAAGTCAGTTCTTTACAATTACAAAGTTTCATAATATCACAGAAGCTTTGAAGAGAGATCATGCTGAAGATGTTAGGAGCTTCACATACAGCATCCAGTGTGTTTCAGGTGAAGAATAGTTCTTAATCATGACACTTGCATTTAAGAAATAGCAATAGAGCTGAGCCTTAAATACTGCTTTATGGGAGAAATCAAAATTAACTCCTATAATTACAGTTTTACAAAAAATAGTAGCAATATCATAGAAGAAAAAAATACGTATAGGTATGAACTGATGCAGAAAGAATCTGCAAACCAGGCTCAGTTGCTGTGTACTAAGGCTTTAAAAAAATGCTGCGTGGGGACTAAATCTCTACATTTTGAAGTGCATGGATAGGCACTAGAACGGCAGCTTTTAGTGATATGATTCAGCCTTAAGGTTTCAGGTAGTGTGAAAAAAACAGCCTGCAGAACTGACTCAGGAAAGCCACATCAGCCTCTGAAAAAGAGGGGGAGGCTAAAAAGAAAATTAAGTAAAAAGAAAGTAGAAAGAAATCTTTGACCTTGGTTATGATCTTACCTCTTCTCGGCTGATATCCATGTTCCAAACAGCAATTCCCCCATCAGCTGAACAAGATACCAGCTGCCGTGTCAGCTGTAAGTAACAGATAGCCTGCACCTTGTCACTGCAAACAAGTAGACACTATTTACTCATAGGTATTTAAACAAAGCTTAGTTTCCCAGCAAACCCTGATTTATCCTTCTAAAGCTACCTAGGGAGACAAAAATTATTTCCAAACACTTCGGTAAGTCTACTAAGTAGAGCTATGAAGACGACTGAACAGATGCTGTTACCTGAGCATTGCCCTAGCATCAAGACATTGTCTAGAACAGCATTTTTACAGGCTTGACCAGAGTACCAGAGGTACAGTTCCTCATTAACATTTTCTGGCAGTAAGCATTGACAATGAGCTGCGTGTCAACTGCCTCAGAGCATGCGTGCAAATACTCTTCTGTGTTGGCAAGGAAAGCCAGTTATCAAAACAGAGACAACTGGAAAAGTAATGAGAAATATTTGTTTCAAGATACAGCTAGGAAGTAGATGGAGCTTCCACTTTTGCTAACAAATTACAGCAAGTCTGTAGCTGCAAAGCAAAGCATGCATTCACCAATGAGACAATTTAATCCTAAATAAAGTCATGGCAAAATAACAGTCTACCCTAAGATGCTAAACAAAGGATCTCTCAGTATTAGACTGCTTTGCAACATCCAAGTTGAATTAAAAAAGCCATTCTGCTACTCAGAACAACTTACTTTCCCATTCAGTATGATGTTTGATGCTAAGTGGGATGTTTGAAGAGAAACTAACAGTGTTACAAGTCTTCATCAGGACATATGATGCAGCAGTAACAGCAGTATAAAGTCCTCCAGTCAGTGACTTCAGTTACTTTTTTTGTAACCAGTACTTTATTAATTAGTTCTTTAGCCATAAAACTAAATACTAAAGATTTAACAAGAGTTCTAGGGCTAAGGCTATCAGTCTTGATCAAAGGTGGATGGAGACATCTGCGGAATTAGACAAGAGGAGAATGCACTATACAAATACATCTTTAAACACAAACAAGATCTCTACTACCACTGCATTTCTAAAGTAAAATGTATCTTTGGTGGTGAACTGCTTGTCAGATGGAATTAAGGCCCTAGATTTAAAAAAATGGCAGCTAGTGTTTTGCCTCTGTAAAAATAAAGACTTGATTAAATACAGACAGCTAACTACTTTATCCATAGAATAGTGGAGATGTAACACACTTTTCTGAAGCTGAGAGACCACCCTATGATTTAGCTGATCACTGTATCACCTCATTGAGAGAAGATGACCTGGGAACAGGAAAATACTGAAGTTTATTCTACATTGGTACATCAACATGCATATACATAGTTTCTAGCCCCAACTTCACAGGCAACTCAGTGAAGTATTTACAATACAGAAGCATGTAACTTTCACATAAAGTCCAAACAAGATGATTTAGGAGTTTTATCCACCTTTTTCTATAACTTACTTTTATGTTACATTCTTGTTAACCATGGTTTAAAAGTATCCAACATGAGTAAAAATAAAGATTTATCAGTAACACTATCCTAGTACAGACTATCCTTCTTCCCCTTCACAGCTCTGCAAGAAGTTATTTTCTCTCTTATTCACAAAGATTCATATATTTTGCTGTGCTATTTACTCTTCCTGGGACTCTGAGTTCATTATGGAGCATGTAAGAAAAATAAGACCCCACTACATACTGGTGGCCCTGAAGCAGCAGCGTTCGTCCCTTCCTTCCACCAATATCCCACATGATAATGCTGTGATCAGAGGCACCTGAGAAGAGCAGTCGTTGAGCTGGATCCCACCACAGTGAAGTAATGCTTCCTAGGAAAGAACATTCTGTAGTTAGATCTAAGGGAGTCACTCCCCAACAGAGTGATGCTCTTCTGGGTCATTAAAGTGAAACCTGAAGTAGTCAGTTAGTTACTACAGAAATGGAGATTGAAAGCCCTAAGGCAAAGGACATCATGCAACAGCAAGATACAATCTTTTTAGAGAGACAAAGAGAATTTAACAACAAAACAAAACATCCCTAAGAAGAAAGTTTGATTCAAACCATAAGTCAGAAAGTTTGAGTTACTGTCTTTCTGCCCCTTGTATTGAGGTAGTTGGTCTTAAGAGCTGGCAGGCTAATGTGATCTTTGGAAGGTGAAAAGCATTAAAATTTGCCAAGTAGAAACTAGTATCTACAACACAATAAGGTGCTTGGTCAGCAGTTTCAGGACAGCATGCAGTGTTCACAGCTAAACAAACTCTGTTACATAACTATTTACAACCTTAAAAGTTGTAATAAGAAACTGACAGTTTCACTGCTGTTAGTGAATCTGGCCATGATGTACTACATTACAAAACTAGATTTCAGAAGGCCCAACCTGGCTGTGCAGCTCATTATTCAGACAGTCATCTTACAGCAGCAGTCTCATACTAAACCCATGGATATTGTAGTGTAGGGAGGAGACTTAAAGAAGTAATTTCGTTACTCATGCCACCTACAGTTTTGAAGTTGCAAAAACATTTTGCTTCCAGACATCCTTCCCTTTAAAGCATTCTTCCATTGCTCAGGTTTGGTTTTTTTTGTTTGTTTGTTTTTTTTTCATAAAAAACCTTGTTAGTCTGAAAATAAGATGAATGGTAGTTTACAGCCCAAATCAATCCCTTCCAGGTCTCTGAAGCCAAACATTATTCTTGCCCCCTTTTAGGACTGTACTTTTTCAGACTGATCCATCTGGGAACAGCTGTATTAGAACACACTGGGCACCTGCAGCATAAAAGATAGTTTGAGTATTATCTCAGCATTACGCAGAGTAGGTGCTAAAATATGGAGAATTCTGGAAGCTGCCCACTGAAGGACAAGCTCTAAAAACATTTGAAGTGCAAAGCAGGCACTGCTTGATTATGAAGTCACAGTAAGGCAAGAGCTAGAAAGGAAATAAAATGAAGTCAGAATTAAGGTCTGGAAAACAAAGCTGCATTCAGAGAAGAAATAGATGCCATCTAAGTTTAGAGTTACCAGGCCTTGAGAGCATTACCTAAATACTGCAGAGGAAAAAAAGTAGTTACTATTACACTCATTGAAGAAAAACCTGTTTCTGTCCCTCAGATTTAATCATCTTTTATACTAAATCAAGTCTTGTTTTGAGGATCACAATCCCCACACAGATTGGGAACTTGCATATAAGCCAACGTTGTCTGCTACATGAACAGTACTGCTGGAGCTGGTGCTTAGAAGCAGTAGACAGAATACACACTATATGCAGTGCTGTGCCAAGACATACTGCTTTCAGACTTCAGGAGTTGCTCTTGAACAAACTAGTGTAAAAGCACAGAGAGGTAAAGGGCCAAGAGAATTATTTTGCTCTTAACATAAGTAATCTGAAATTCTGTCTGAAGCAGAAGATGCATTTATCATTTGAAAATCTTGAGTTCAAAACCAGCATGATAATTTTACAGTCATCTGTAAGTCAGGAACTTACTTGGCTTTAACAAAGTCTACTCTATACTTACAGCTATTAAACAAGGCAGCCTTTTCCCATGGATCAGACTCATGATTCTAAATAATTCACCCCTACCCAAATGCAAACTAGTCAGCTGATTTGAAAGTTGCCAGTACCACATGGGAAGAGGCATTAAGTCTTGCTTATTACTCTCAGTATATTATTAGATTGCACATTTGTCTGTGATTTGCATTCTTGCCTTACTAGTTACAGACAGTGGCTCCATATCACGCTACAGACTATTTAGTCCTTCATTTGTTATAAGGACTTCAGCTATACTACACGGGATGAGACATCTGTCTTTCACTAGACAGTTCTGATTACAAAAGGCTCTCTAGATTCCTTGCATATAGCTCTTTCAGCTAAGCATAGGAAATTAAACTAGAGCCTCATAAAGAGTGATCAGAACAGCAAAGTCTGTATTGAGCAGAATTAAGTGGCTTTTTAGAAGGTAGATTGGGAGCTGCTAGGTATTATTATAGTACTAGAAGGTCTCCAGAAAAAAAAAAAAAAAAACAAACCAACAAACAAGAAAACCCTAAATTCTCATCCATTCATTTCAATGGTAGGGAGACTGAAGTTTTTTAAAGGTGGCCATCTAGTGGATAACTTGTGTGTAATTGAACACATATGTTTATTTGTCATCTATAATAAAAATACCCATCAGTATTTACATATTTACAAATATGTAAATACATCAGTATTTACAAGGCTAACATTTCCCCTCACAAGAATGTGTCTGTTCTTAAAAAGTCGTATGTACAGCTCTAAACAGCTTCTAGTAACTACTACCTTGCATTAGTTGTTTATCCTATGTCTACCCTTACAAGGTAGACATCAAACTTCATAACCCCAAGTACTATTATCCGGGTCAAGTGGAACTAAGAAGAAGAGTTACTTTACTGTACTCTTACAAGGTAGACATCAAACTTCATAACTCCAATTTACAAAGGGGTACTATTATCCAGGCCAAGTGGAACTAAGAAGAAGAGTTACTTTACCTTCATGCCCTTTGAGTGTTGTGATAACTGAGCATGTATTCTGCTCAAGCTTCAGGAGAGTGATCTGTCCAGAATAATCACCAACAAATGCATGCCGAGTTTCATGATCATATCTGAACACCAATCAAGGAGAAGCCTCATTGATCTTGCAAGTACTTTATGGAACTGAAACAGCACAGTTGTCAGCTACAGAGTTTAAACAAATTAAAAAAAAAACCATTTTAATGTGCCAGATAAATATTTACATAACTACTTATCCTCGGTTCAGCTGTAACAGTTATTTTTCTTCTTAGTAGCTGGTGCAAGGCTGTGGTTTTGACTTTAGTTGGAGAATACACAAATGTTTGAGTTGTTGCTAAGTAATGCTTACCCTGATCAAGGACTTTTCAGTCTCTCAGGCTCTGCCAGTGAGGAGGGGCACTACTTCTAAACAGGATGGAGACCATAATAGTTAAATCTTTTTCATTCTTCTCCTCACACTTCCCTACATGTGCAAGTAAAACAGTATGGAAAATAAGTGAGTAAAAGTTTTAGAAAGCCACTAGAGAAGACAAGAGGTAATTCATCCCCTCGTTTAAACCAAGACAAGAAGATTCAGACCATTTCTAGCAGCTACTTACAGAACATACTCATGGTCTATGAGCAATGCCAGGATTCCCCAGGCTACTTTTTATAGTGCAGAGCTACTCACCAAACACCTCACTGGACACTGGGTAGCATTCAGTCTTACCCAGTACTACTATTTGCTCCTATAGACATTTAGTTTTCTGGCATGTTATACTAGTTGATGCCTTCAGGATAAGAAAACTAAGATACAATGACACTGACCCTCTACAGCTAGTTTACCTTACAGTAGAAGTATACTCCAAATGTTCTAGCTACTGAGAAGGTGAGACCATGTAATTTCTTGTTCCGTTTTCTGCACTTTCAAGTTTACTAATGCAGGTCCTCGAGCACAGTATCAAAGACTGAAATGAATTTCAGAAAGAGTTCTGGTGCTTAACAGTGACATAAAAGCAATACCACATGTAATCTATTAAAGTGGCATCATAAAAGTTTCTTGATATTCAGGTTTTGCAACTATATAACTACTGTCTCCAGAAACTAAAGCACAGCAAGCTTGGTGGAATTAGATAATTTGCCACCTTTACAAGACTTTTGATATTCAGGATATATGAAAGAGCTATAAAAAACCCAAACAGCTGACACCACATAGCCCAAGAGTTGGGCATAATCTCACCTGTCCTTCCAGAGCCACATAAAAACACAAGCAGCAGATAGCAAAGTAGCCTGCTCTACGCAACAGAAAAGACTAAACTTTAAAATGTCAATGTACCAAAAAGCAGAAGTTTTGCACCTAATGAAATTCTGAAATCTCTTAAGCCTTCAGAATCTTGAGATAACAATTTACTTTCAACAAATCCACTAAGTCTGTGACCATGTGATCCCTTCTTCATCTTGGAAGTTCAGGCAAGCATTATCCCACTAATCCAGTAAAGAATAAGCACTCTGCTGTGGTTTTCAGAAGCTTACACATAGGATCATTAATAATTCCTAAGAAAATTCCTGATAGGGAGGTCAGCAGAAACCTAGCTCTTTCAAACATAAGTCCGAAGGCAGGATAAATTACAATGCATTTTCAAATGTCACAGTCTTCAGTGGAAATTTATTTTTATCTTAATAAAAAAGGTCACATTCTTTCCTCCATTTTCATAATAAGCTATTCTATTATTTGTGATATTGTTAGCTATAGAACCCACTGAATTCAAATAGTGAGGCTCAGAGCCACCAGACTGTTCTGTCAGCTATTCTCCTAATACAGACCCAATACTAACGCTGTTCTGTGCTGCATGCGGCTGAGGTGAGGTGTATATGAGAAATATTTTGTGGGACACAACCTCAAAGGACCACAAAAAAGAGGAACAATGCAACAACACAAACCTGTCAGTCAGCATGGCAGGGTCTGCACAGTTGTGAAACCTCAGAAGGCTAGACCTGCTGCTGGCAACCAAGCAGTTAGCTTTCCTTTAAGTTTCTTCACACTACACAGGCACGTAACAATTCTAGAGAGGTCTTTATTTTTTCAAGAGATGCAATTCAGCTTTTGAATCATGCCACTTCTGTATTGCTGCCATTAATCTTCATACACCAACCAGCCCCTCAAGTTACTATCCAGCCACATCTAAACTGCCACGATTAACAAGTGTTAAAAATAGTTTTATGAGTTTTGCTTATGAGTTTTTAACTCATGCTCATGATACATGAACTACATTTTAAGCTACTGGGTTTGTAAGTCTTCATGTAGGATAAAGAATGGCTTGAAGTACTTGCAGCTGAATAGACAACTGAAGTTCTTAAACTACAAATGCTGCACTTAAAAGCAATCTGCCGGAAAGGAAACTGCGCACAAATTGCTACTAGTAACAAATAAAGTTTCAAAGTACCCCACAGCTTAAAGATGGAAGAATTAATGTGAGCAAGCACAGAAAAATTAAAGCAGTCAAAAGGATTTTCATGATGTTTTATGCTCTTGAAGGAGTCAAATGCAAACTAGTATCTGGTGAACAAAGCAACTTGCCTAGGAAGTATATAGGCCAGACTACAGATAGTTAAAAGTCACTGCCACAAGATGCTACAGAGAAGCATTTAAAATTTAGGAACTACTACATACTGTGATTTCTGTAACTCAAGGTCACAACATCCCCTTCCTACTAATTAACCATAGCTAACAGAAATAAAGGTATAAACATTTAATCGAGTTTACAGACATGCAAGATGTTTCACTCTAGTTTTTTATATGAAAAGAAGGGAAGAAATTGAGCTAAAGGTACAAAATATTCTTACAGTTTCAGGGTGACAATCATTTTTCAAAGGATACTGTAGACATGAAGCCCAAGAAGTGAAGTAATGCCTTCCCAACATACTCCCACTCCTGGTGCACATCCAGCTGATACACTTGTCATGACCGGTGCTGATTACCCACTCTGATGCCAGGCAAAAAGTAATAGCAGACACTCGATTCTGATGAGCTGTGGGAAAAAAAGGATTCTGGCCAGTTTTTCCTAAAACTCAAAGAGATGCATTCTTACGTTCCAATTCAGAGAGACATAGGTTGAAGATGATATCTAAAGCAATGCCCCAGGGAAATGCCTTTACAGTTATGTTACACTTGCCTCTAGGCTGAATTAAAAGGTTAGCATTGTTCTGCGTGATAGTTGCCTTCTGAATAGTTTAAGTGAACCTAACATGTCAGTCGGCTAATTTAAATCTTTCTTCAACAAAGACAGAAACTGAGTTAAGCCCAGATACCCAAGATGCTCTGGTTAAGGAGCAGGCAAATCCTCAGCTTCCTCTAGTTAGGCCAAGACTTCTGGGGAATAATGTAAAACATCTAAAAACCTTAATTGCCTTCTCTAAGTGCCTGTTTCTCCTGACCCCAGGAGGGCTATGCTTAGATTTATGCTTTTAAGCACTTGAAAGTGTATCTAGTCCATGTCATTCAAACTGCTGCTTGTGATAGCAACCAAATCCCACCCAACTCTGTTTAGAAAGCTGCCACTAAGCAAGAAGCTATAAGCACTAGAAAGAAGGCCCCCTGCCCCCAAGATGGAAGTAGTTTCCTTGACTGAGCTGTCATCTCCCTTAGGATAAAGGGCTTTTTTCTTGCTTTAAGAACAAGGTCTTTTTCTCCTAAGCAAGAACATTGCTTCTATCAGTGTCAGGGAGTCATAAGACAAACTGAGCTTTGTTTTGCTACATAATCTGCAGTTTTTAAGAGTCTCCATCAAGCATTTCACATGAATATTTCAATTTTAACCAGCAACTGAGTTTTTTATTTCTTTTAAGGATGTGCAGGCAAATGCTGAAATTAGCATATCCATAAATACTAGAAGAACAATCCCTATTCCCCATGTACCAGGAAAATCAGATCTTTTTTATCCCTATTGCTCTCCTATGATGACAGAGAAGGCAAGGACTCTTATCTTCACCTACAAGTAACCAAGCTCAGTGAAAATTGAAAGTGAGGATGAAAACTGCAAATACCAATATGCACCTTCAGAAAGTTCTTACCCTTTCATGCAATAGAACCACAGTTGAAGAGCCAAAGATGAACTCACTAGTTCTGGCTCATTACACTCACAGACTAATGAGGTACTGAAGTTAATGACTGCAACTCAGACTCAACTGACAGAGGATTACTCAATAACAGAACATTTTTCTTATGGCAGTTATCCCAACCAAGGGACATCTAGAGGGTCAGTTAGACTTAAAGCATATTTGGACTTGATTAATCTGAGATGGTGTCCTATTTCCCAAGCATTTTAGATGCCTTCTATTCATGCAAATCTGAGCGTAGACAGTGGTTAAGAGTTTACCTGGATAAGTCTTCACAAAGTTCATCTTATTAAAGTCTTCTGAAATATGAAATTCCTAAAAGCAAAGTGGAACCATTAGAAAAGAAACCATAGTAACATAAGCAATATTGATAGCCCAAGAAAGAACAGTAACCTCAAAGGCCAGAATTTGCATAGCAAATATCATACATATCTCAGTAAAAACTAGCAATTTCTGAGGCTTGAGCATAGCACACTGACACACCAACTGTAAACTGAAGTAATCAGTGAACTTCATTTTCAATAGGGAGTATTCTTTCAGCATCAAGTGTATTTCAATATCAAGTTCGCTGAAGGAACAATACAGGAAGACATAAGATCTAATTTGGCCCCAGCAGGAACAAACAAAACTGTACATAGTAGTACTTCTGATTCAAGTATTTGAGACTTCATAATGGATATATTTAAGTCAGAGTGTTTTCTACTTGATCCATTACTCAAATTTTAAAAGTTTCAGCTTACAATTTCAAGTAGTTGTCACCAGAATCACTATTCTCTGTAGTTCTGTGTAGGCAATTCACACCTACGTATCAACAGAATCACTATTTATGATACTCATGCAGGACCCTGGGTCCCTCCGTATAAGACAATTATGATTTTGATCTTATTTTCCCAGAGAAAGAAAAGCGTTAAAGTATCTGAGAGTCACAAGATTCCCCTCCTTTGCCAAGGAAAGAGGGGAAGAATACAGACCCACATTCTATTCTGTGTATCTGCTCTCCAGGAGAGTGAAAGCAATTACAATGAGGGTATAAAAAACCAGAAGAATTTCCAGAAAGAAACCAGCCCTGCCCCTTGTCATTTTAGAGGTAGTGTTGAAATTTCCATATCACAAAAAGACCTGCAGCAAGAGAATCCAGAGAAATGTGCATGGCGAGGTACAAGCAGATCCATACTTCTGGCCAAATGTAAGGTAGCTACGGTTCACAACCGCTGTTAGCGCACCACCATGGCACTCTGCCCAGCTTTATGTACCCCTCAAAATAATTCCTTGATGAAGTACAATTGCTTGGCTCCACTGATACACTAATAGCTCAAAGACTTCTTGAGGGTAGTTGGCTCATATCTAGCCGGAAGAGCCCCCGCTAATCTGCAGTCCTCCCATATACATCTCAGGTGAACCGTTGTGAAGTTCGGCCATTTAGTAGTAGTTGCGTTCCAAAAAAAATAAAGGAAAGAAAATGAATTATCAGCTGCCAGCAACCCTTAGTGCTCACAGACAACCTAAGTAATTATAACATACATACTGAAGAAAAGTCACAGCAACTTACCATGATAGCCCCATTATCCTGGCCTACAAATATTCTTCTGCTGTCATGATGGTAAGTCATGGCTGAACATGGTGCTGTCAAAAAAAGGCAAAACCATAACAGTTATTGAAATAGAGGCATTAGGATACACATGACTTACGACTTTTTTTTGCACTCAAGACAAAAGCAGATTAAAATTAAGTAGCTTGATTGAAATTAGTCTACATACATAGCACCCTTTGGTAAGATAGTGAAGCTGAGGGAAGGAACACTATTACAGTAGCTCAGATATATCACTAGGAAACATAAGCAAACATGATTTCCTGCCCCAGGATGCAACTGAGTAAGAGAAATTTTACAGTCTGAAAGCTTAGTTAGCAACCACAGCATACGCAGCTGGTTACACTTAAGAACTTGAGCTCACTAAAATTATCTCAAGAGGATCCCTAAGTTGTATATAAAAATAATTTGTTCTTTACATTTGAGGACTGTATCACTAGAGAGAGATAAAGTGCCAGAGACAAATACGTAATTGCATGTCAACTTCATATGGAATTGTGTCTCAACATCTGCAACTTTAAGAAGACATGTTTTTGAGATTACACACAATCTTCTTCAGCAGAAAGCCTCTAAAGATCTACTTTCTTTTTTGAAATTAAGAGCTAAAATAGATGTGAAAAGCAATGACAATAAAAATACAATAAAGGGTCCTAATGAAATTTTGCACAAAAATTTCACTGAAGAATGTCTTAATTTAACTTGCAAATTACAAGGATGAGAAAGATACAGTGTTCTAAACCAATACCTTCTTCCCCCAGGACCCTCGGAAAATGTGGCCCTGAAGGTGTTTGTAGAAATTTAAAGACAGACAGCACAGTCTGGAATATTACAGTGGTAATACTGCATAAGAACAAGTCTATCCCTTGGAACTACCTATAGGCACACATTGTTTTGCATAAATCTTTGTAGGTTTATATACGCAATCTGAACAGCTTATTTAGAAAACTAGTAAGTGAAGCAACTGCTGTAATTGAGACCAACTATTAGGAAAAAAGAAAAAAAGATTATACTTCATATTTTTAACCTAGATGGTAGGCTACTTAGCCTGCAGCTAAGGCAGCACAAAACACCACGAAGTCCAATTCTTTGATTTTATTGAACATTCGCATAGTAATTACTCCAGGAATTGTCATTCCAAAGACTATCTTTTGTGTTATGACAATTTGTTTTGTCATTGTATTCCTTCTTTTTATATGTGGTACGTGTCCAGGTGGCAACTTGACATTAAAGAAGTTACAGCAAAGCACCCAGGCTGACTGATGTTCCAAAAGCAAAAAAAAGCACACTAGCATTCAAGATTTACTCAACACTGAAGCTGCTGCTCCATGTTGTTTTCTCAATCTAAATGTTGGGAGGGAAAGGGGGAGGAAGAAAGAAGATTGGTTCTTTCAACCTTGGAAAGCACATAATATTCTTGTGCCTGAACTTTAAAGCTAGTCATTTGAAAAGGTCACTTATTTAGCAGAAGAGTTATTTGTCCACATTTGAGATGTCTACAACTGCAGATCCACACAGTGATTCACATGGTGAAGGATCCAGTTCTGAGAGAATGCTGCTTTAGATCTCGCCCACTATGCAGTTAGTTTTGAACTAAAGTCTGAGCCAGAGTTGCTGCAAAGTTCCCAATTTCAAGATCATCAAGCAAATCCAACACTTGGAGAAATGGGAAGGAGGTATTCCCACACATAGCACAGGAACAAAACCCATGCCATGCTTGGCTACCACTTACCACCTCCAGCATTGTACTTACATGACATGGTGTGATAGATACTGGGCCAGTATTGTCCACTGTCTCTCTTCAGCCATACTCTTATTGTTCTGTTGGGAAAGAACAGGGGAAAGACAGTTTTAACTAAGTGCATCATTCCTTGCATCTGGAACAGTTAACCAGTTTACTTACATATCAGCTCAAATCCTCTCAGCTTTTGTGCAACTCAAACATAACAGTTAGAAGAACAATATAACAGAATAACAGCACTCCAATAGTACTTTAACATAACAAGAATAACAGTAATAAGGACAGCCACCTTTGGATTCTGAAGAGCCTTCTCCAAAACTATTTATATATGGACTTTTAGTAAGCATGGAATGGAAATACTATTTCATCTCACCACAGAAACTGCCAGATATTGTATCCCTTTAATTCCTTCTCCTTAGCTCTAGCTGATTTAAGTCACATTCAAGTTGAAGGACCTTTTCAGCTTTGGCAGAACAAACCACAACTTATTTTATAGCCGATAAAGTGTTTGATATGTTAAAAAAAAAAAAAAAAACAAACACACAAAAACCACCACCTTGAGGGAAATAATTCTATTACAGAAGTCTGAACTTTTGAGTTATTACAGCTTCTCTGTGCAACTCAACCTTCAGCAAGCTCGATACTGAATATTATTACAGAAGCACCTCATCCTCCAGATCAGCACATTACTGACATCTCCAGCCACAAATATGGACCTATGGATCCATAGGGGACATCATATCTACTTCAGTGTTATTTCCTCCTAGCCATGCCTCTACCCTCTCATGTATAATTGCAAAGGAAAAGCAACACTAGCACTGCACTGCTCCTCTGGCCTAAATATGAACAGGACTGATTAGCCAGTCACATAGGAATTGAAAGAAACTGGCAAGATGATATGACAGAATGCCAGTGTTCTTTATGAAACTGTTTCAGGTTTGCAGTTTTCTAGAATCAGACTTGGAAGGAAAGGGAAAACGGCCTTGAGAATGTTCAGCATTATACCACTCTCATGACTCCTGAGAGGAGGGATATAAGAGCAAGGAAGTGTAAGGTTATTGTCAATTAAAAACATTCCTACAACAGGCACATCTAAAGGGAATCTACACTGAGAAGAGCACACATGTATGCAGTATTAAGGTTATTTTAAGTCTCTTGAAATTTCCTCTCCAGACTATTGTTTGCCTTCTTGATACTGTTTAAATCAAACTTCCTCATTCCTAAATGGAAACCTAAATGATCTGTAAATATGTGTACCTGGAAACACTGCCAAGACAGCTCATTGAGATGACTTGTTCTATTTACTTTCGGCTAAAAAAAAAGGAACCAACCCAACCAGGGGATAGATTTACCAATCATATGGGATTGCCAATAAGAGTTTAACAAAATGAGCACAGGAAGGAACTAGTATCCTGCACCAGGACTAGCACTTTTGAGGTTGAATATACAAAGGTAGCATTCTAATTTTGTAATCCATTTAAGGGCTTTTCTTTAAAAGATCACTCAAAAATAAAGCAAACAACGGCCACCCTTAATGTACTACACTGCTTTTCTAAAAGCTGAAATCAATACAGCCGAGTACACACAGCCTCAAAACAATGATTTTCAGCATTTGAATCATGCCACTATTCCATCAGTTCAGTGGCAAATGCATATCACTCTGGTCCATAAGATATTTTGCATTAAGACAGTCTCTTAAAAGCTATCACTTTCTTTTCACAGTAATCTGCACCCTGCCTCATTGTCAGAAAGTTGCTTCAGGAAAGCAGTTGCTATTATCTTGGTAACATGAGAATATGAGAAAAAACAATGCTTCCAAGACATTTTTATGGTGCAAATGACAGTGACATGGCTTAGCACCTATGCACTTTAATGGCTTAATATGCTTTTTAAGTCTGCTCCATCATATTCAAACTCTTCAGAACATCTCAGATAGTAGTTTCCAAAGTACTAATTCAACTCTTTCACTTCTGGCTAAAAACATGCAATTATTTTTTTATCTAAAAAGGCTAGGTGCTATGATAGTGATTGAGATCACGCATTGCTGATTTTCATGAAGTAGACTTTGTCTCCTCTCAGTATTCTGGTTGATTATGCTAAACTAAGAATTAACAGAAAGGAAGCAAGGATTTGTTTTTTTTTCTAAGCAAATTATTTCAGGGGAGTATAATTTGTGCACTGATCATCAGTAACACAGTCCCTCACTGAAGCTGAGTGCCTAAGCAAATAGCTGCAAGAGTGAGAAAAAACGACTTCTGAAAGCTTCTTATTTTGGTTTAAGCAAGATTTAGACTTCACTAGCCTCACATTTGCAGATAAGCTGTCAGACAGCTTTATATCTAATTACACAAAGCTCTGACTGAGCAAAACTGTAAGAGATTGTTTTTACAGTAGTCAGCAAATAACCTGTGCTAAAATACCACTTCTCAATTCTCTCCCAAAGACCAGCTGTGGTGCATCTCCTTTTGTTAGGACAAATTAATTTGTACCAGTTCAAGGTCCAAGGACTAGAAAAGTACTTCAGTAATACTGCTTCCAAAGTCTCCTTCTACCATTATTTTTGGTTTTTCTTACAAGAACTACCGTATCAATCCTAGAAACTAAAACACTCCTCTCAAAACTTCATCTTTATTTAACAAAAAGGCCTGTGCTCAGTACCCGAGAAAAGCTGGGTACCACGCTTACTTTGCCATAAGCTTCCCCTATTAAGGGCCTGGAAAAACACAGGTTGATTTGACAGCTGCCTCAGTAAGGATGTGAAAATGCTGAAACTCATTAAGGAGCACCCAGAGATAGGTGCATGCTTTTAAAATTACAGTAGGCTCAGATATCCGAGAGTAGCAGAGGGAAGTAAAACAAGATTAAAAAAGACCTGCAAATTTCCCTAGCAGTTGTGTATTGAAACAGCTGGAAAGCATATGTGTTTATAAGAGAGTAATTCAAAGGGTTTTTTTTTTTTAGCTTTTTTTTTTTTTTAAGTAATATAAAGAAAGACACAAAAAGACATCTTTAAGCAATAAGTGTGGCTTTAGCAATTCCTAAAGATTTCCATTGTTCTCAATAGCTGTTTCTTGTATAGAGGAAGCAGCCAACAGTGCCAGTGATAAAATTCAAGGTTTGAGAAAATTTTTTAGCGTTCCAACAGTATTTGTGCTTGTGCCACATAGCCTGCCCTCTAAAATCCAAATGCACGTCAGGAAGAAAGAAACGATGAAAGGCTAACAAGCAAATCCAGACTTGTTACAACACAGCACTGTTGCAAGTACCACACAGCTACCCCTAGCCCTGCTCCAAAAACTGCATCTTCCCAGCACCTTCAAACCACTAACCATTGCTTTCCTACCTGACAACAATCACAACTGTTTTCTCAGCAAGAAAATAGAAGACTGCATTTTTCTGGTAGTCAAAATAAACCAGAAGCATTTACATTGCTATTGACCATGTTTCCAAAACAGCCCTAGGAATTTGGTTTAGTCACAATGCAATGCAATCAAGGACTCACAGTTGATGATTTTTATTTAATTTCTACACACAAAAACATTAGTTTTGACCAATATTTAAGTTCAATAACAGAAAAAAACCTAACCAAACTTAATACCACAACTTAAGCAGTACCTCCAATGTGACAGCATCTGCTGACGGTCACAGAACACCAGCATCCAGATGTACCAGTGACTCCAAAGATCCCATTAATATACAATATCTTGACCTTGCATTTAGGGTCTTATACACTAGTTTATAATCCCTCAGTATCCCCAGCCACAGCTGGGAAAAAACAATCTTGCCTTAGCTATTTGTTTGCTGAGAAGAAGGACGATGAGGCCAAGTCTAGAGATTTGGAGGTATCACAGATCTGTGCAGCCCACACTGGCCTATATCAGCTCTGAGAAAACACAAGCCAGCCTTGGGCAGACAGACGCACCTCACAGCTGGCACCTCAGCCTCTGCCCACACTGAGGTACACACTGCAATGATTCCAAACACTGCCTGGGGGCCAGGGTCAGACAAGATACTCAGAAGGACATAGAGTGAATCATCCTTTCTGGGTAAGTTCTGAGAAAGATTCACTGACGGCAAGTATCCTCCCAAAAATCAGATTTTGAAAACTAGCAATTTAACTCCTGCAAGTATATTCTTGCTTCCATTTTTGGCTTCAAAACTTTAAAAAGAAAAGCTAGATTTTTATTTGCATTCACAAATCTACAATGGCATCTTTTGTACCTTCAAAAAACACCCAACCAACCAAAACCAAAACAGACAAGCAAAATCATCACTACAAACAAAAACCTGTTACTTCTCATTCTAGAAAATACTATTTCAACTAGAAAGAACTACAATTCCTCTAATGAGAGGATAATCCACAACACTGATGGGAAATATTTGTGCACCAGTATTTTCCTCAGTACTTAACTTGTAAACACATTCCTCTGACTGGCTATTATGAAATACTTGACAGCCTTAGCTGTCTTAAGATGTAATCAAACATACTTTTGCCCTACTCTCTCAGCATACACAGCAGTAGTTTTACATCTTCAACTCTGTACTATGCTTGCTGCTAACAGCATTATCACTTATGCAGTATTAACACCTACATCCTGTTTATAGTAAATAAACAGAAGAGCAATGAGTTTGATAACTTGCTAAACTGTAGGTGAAGTATACATAAGTAACCTTTGATGCACTGTAGGAGGTATCCCATATTAGAGGTAATACAGTGCAATGGTTTCTGAAAGCTTAAAGATCTAAATAAACTCCCATAGTAAGGCCGCCTACACGAATTTAGCCTTGAGTCCAAATCTTCTCTTACAAATTTATACACACCAAAGTTGAGTAATGGCCTCTGCCCTCCTTGCACAAGTCTGTATCAGCCTTGCCCAGATAAAAATGCAGCTGCATCCCTGGCTCTTACCAACACAGTCTAAGTATGCAGGATGATAACCTTCAGCATTAGACCTTTAAGTCTGAAGGCTGACATTGTTTGCTACAGGCAAGCCTCTGGAAACCTGTACCATGAAATTCTGCTTAACTCAGATACCCACTCCTAAAAATTGCTATTTCCTCTTCTCTGCCAGGAAGCACATCACAAAACAAGGTTAAGATTCAACCCACAGTTGCACCCAAAAGGCCAACTTCATCCTGCATGACTACAATATCAGAAAAATCTCATGTAAGAGCAGAACGAAAAGCTGCTCAGTCCCATCCAAAACCAGCTATCCAACATGTACTACAGAAAGTCATTTCCACAGGAAGGGAAGAGTCTAATCAAGTTCACCTTTCAATCAAAGCCAGAAAACACAACTAACGCATGCAAATGTCAAGGCTTGCTGTAAGCAAGCTACAACTACTGCCATGGTTCAACAAGGAGCAGTATGTATTACTGCTCAAAGGATCACGATGCTGAATGCTGCCAGAAACCAGAACTCCATCATTCTGGAAGCCTGGGAAAGACCATGATATCTGTCACATGATAGAATTTGATGGTACAAACCATAACACTAAACATGCTTAAGAGCCCTTCTTTAATGGCCTATTAAGATAAGCACACAATGTGATGGCTGAAAAAAATATTTTTTAGGAATAGAAGCCGGACTCCAAGTGCCTCAGGAAAGTATTTTCAAATTATTTCTAAAGAGAAGGAAATCTTTGCCTTCAGTTACTCCAAATTTACAGCATTTGCACTTCAGACTTTTAGACTTCAGTAATGAGCTTTTGCTCTTGTCCCGATAACCGATAGCTCATCTAAGCATTAAGTGTGCTAATCTTCAGGGGGAATAAAAAAGGGAGTGGGATCCACTTAATCACTTTAAAGAACTAATGATTAAGTCTTCCTCTTCCAAATTCAACTACTGCTGCTGCCAGCTCTTTAAAAAGCTCAACTAGCACTTGAAAACAATTCTTAGCACGCCAGTGAAAAACACATTCTTACCACCTCTCCACAGAAAGCAAGGCTAGACTAAAGGATTCTGGTTTCTCAGAAGTGCTGATAATCAGCGTCAGTAATTGCATACTCCTTTCAAACCCTGCCACAGTTATAGGAGAAGAGCTCTAAAGAAAAATCTCTTTTCATATTTAAAAGTCACTTTTCACATAGCATAGCAGAAATTCCAGCTCTCACCACTATACTGCAGACCCCTCATCTCTTTCCTAGTCAACAATCCTGTGCTACTTGCTTCCTCATTTCCACTTTCATTTCATCTGAATAACTGCTTAATGACATTACCAGCTTTCATGCCAGATGTTTCACATACCGTATGAGCCAGTATCAAGGATGGAGTTTACAACCTGAAAACCTTTCCTTTCCTGTCCTCAGCAGCTCATCACCACCTCTCCCCTCAGATCTGCCAACTCACTCTCAACTGTTTCAGCCAGGCTTGAGACCTTCAGGCTGAGCCATCCAAATGGGCTTGTTTTGAAGCAACTTAGGGAGCTCCAAACTCGCCTGCAAGTGGCTGAGCCAACACAGCTGAAGGCAGAGGAAAACATACCCCTACACGTTTGGCTCCACTCATTACCACTGCAGACCCCTTTCACACACACAAACGAGTTGTACTTTTCCATCTACTTCGTAAGGCTGGAAGTGAAGTACGACAGCTTTTTCCCATCTGCAGGGGAACGCTCCCAGCCCGGCTCCCGCCCGCAGACTCCCTAGGAGAGCAGGAAGCCGCCTGCCCGTATTTTCCTCCCCAGAACCGCCGCCTCGGTTATTTCCTTATGGTTCCAGGCAGAGCCATGGCTGCATGCCTCCTGGCAAAGTTAGAGCCTACAAAGCCAATTTCATCCCGTACCCAATGCTGCGCTTCCCCAGCTCAGCCGGCTCCCACCTCCCGCTGGGACCGCACCGCTGCTGCGCTCCGGCGCCGAAGCAGCGGAATCGGGGCGTCAGCCCCACACGGAGTGGGTACCACCGAGAGGAGAGGACAGGACCGGACCGGACCCGACCCTCCGCCAAGGGGCCGAGCCCGTCCTACCGGCCTGTCCCGCCACCAGCACCCCGGCCTAGCCCCTCGGACCCCCGCGGGGGTTCGAGCCCTCACCACCCCGCGAGGCGCCCCGGCGGGCCGGACCGCGGCCCTCACCCACCTGTCCTCGCTGGCCGTGATGACCCCGTCCTCCTTGGGGATGAGGAGAGCGGCGCTCACTACGTCCTGGTGCCCCTCGACCTTGCTGAGGAGGACAGGCCGGCTGCTCTGCGGCCGCGAGTGGATCTCCGCCGCCATGTTGCCGCGGGACCGGCCCGGCGCCCATCAGCTGACGGCGCGAGGAAAGCCCACCGGCCGCCGTAACGTTGCGTGTAGCG
>JASSUY010031088.1:0-11788 GCA_032466535.1 Forpus xanthops | reverse complement strand
CCCTGATCATCCTCATGGCCCTCCTCTGCACTTCTTCCAACAGTTCCATGTCCTTTTTATGTTGAGGACACCAGAACAAATACAACCCAAAAAAACAAAACTATCTCCATGGTGCATTGTAGGAAGCTAAGAAGGCTTGACAAATCAAGGCACTGTGAATAAAGAGAGAAAGTAACAGGGAAAGCCTTTCTTCCACATTATCAGCAACTCCCTTTGACAAAAATTGGCTACAATTACCTTTTCCTTTATCCTTACCCTTTGACACTGTGTTAGCGATGAGTGGCTGTGCCTTCATCGTAGAGCTACCACTGTAGCAATTAAAGCATTCTCTGGTTTTAATGGTCTATACTGAACTTTGCAAACATCTAAGACAGCTATCCTAGAAATAACTGCACTATATTCTGAGCAGCCTAATGGTTATCTGAAGGGGCATTTTTTTTCTTGTCTAGCAATTTGCAGTTCCTGCTCCAGAGTGACAACAAAGATCGCATGGAAGGTCATTTATTGTGTCTCATTAATTTCCAGGTCAAAGCTCCAACTGACCTGTTACTGAGTATGTTTTTTTCTGTGTTCCTCATAGTCAGCCCCAAATGCTTTGTGTGGCATGCACGACACTTTTCCCTTACTGTGAGTTGTTAGTCATGTGGTGTGATGCCTTTCACTTCTCTTCCAGTCAAAACTACTGGCTGGTTTTGGTTTGTTATTGCTTCCTCTTTATTTCCTCCTGGTGCATTGATAATTGGGTGACATCTGGTATGTCTGCTAACCACTTTTACTAGCTCTGTGGATATCACTATTATTTGCAAACTGTTTTGGGAGTGGAGCTCACCAGCCTTGCTCTGATTATAACTTGAAGGTTTTTAGAAGGTTCATTATTTTTAAGATGTTCAGTACAGACTGTAATATATCAGCCTGCTAGCTGTCTGGATTCATGCTCCTTTTTTAATGTAGGCATTTAACCAAATAGCTAAACGTATCATCATACAATTAGTTTCTGGTAGGGAGAATGAGAATTAAAGAAGTGATTTCTTTCTGTAAAGAAAGGTGATATCTGTTTTTAAATGACAGCAATTAGGAATTAAAGTTCCTACTTGTTATTTCCATTTGGCAAAAACGATCTGATGATAGTAGGGTACACATTTGATGCAGTCCTGCTTATGGATAAAGGACATACCTAAATCTTGTTCATCTGACCATATCTGAACAAAAGCAGTTACTTGGCTTGTAGCTCTGTGCCTGTCTTTCTGGCAAGCTGCAATCTAAAAAGCTGGTGCTCTGCATGCTGTTTGTCTCCTTTCTGTTTTAATCCTTGCTGTTTACAGTACACACCTAGCGCCATATCCATCTCCAAATCCCAATGATTTCTTTTGTTTTCCTTCTGAGTAGAAGGCCACTGAAACTTCTCTGCTTTTGTCTGGATTGAAAGCGACTTCTCCAAGTTGATTAATTATAGAGAGGTTTGTGATTTCCTTTAAATCACAGACTTACCGCATAGCGTCTAATCAACCACTGGTATTCAGAGCAATTGTGAAAGGTTTTGCCTATCAGTTTCTTCCTGAAGCCCAGACTGACACAGATTTTAGATTTTCTAAATGTTTGGGTTGATTTCCCACTTAATATAAGGACTTCTACTACTTCTAATATCTCTTCAGTATCATGTAATTCCAGAAGGAAAATTAGGTTCGAAGCTAAGATTCCTTTCAAATAATTTGTTGCCTTTCAGTCAGAGAGTTGTTTTGGGATTTCAGCAGTCAAAAGAGCTAGTCATCCAGCTCACTTAGTCTGGGAATAAACTCACCATCACTTTTTCTCTGCTTTCTGGCTTTAATAGTGTCAGAGATACAATGGCAAAATACAGTGGCAAAAGGCAGGTTTTTTTTCCAGGGCCTTTTAACATAGATCATTGACTCAAAAGGCTGTAGCTCTGGCAGTGCTTCAGTGCATCACATTTGTATTATATTGGCAAAGCTGACAACTCCCATGAAACTACTAGGCTTATCTTTGTGTCATCCAAGCTGTGATAAAGTTAACTCCATCTTACTGTCGTCCTTCCAGGCAATAACTGATAAAACAGGTCATTAAAAAGTTCAAAGCACCTATATTTTACACAAAGTAAATAAGTGCTTATTTTATACTGACACTTGCATTAAAAATATTTATTTTTTTACTTGATTCAGGTTCCCAATGTAAATGATACTGATACTATGTTGAGAATATATTACTGTTTTGAGAGGAGAGGTGGGAAAGAAGAAAACTCACCAAGTATTAATTTGGGAGTTCAGATTTGAAGTCTGGATACATATATTGACTGCCTCCTGTTACTTGCTACCTATGCTCAGCCTCTGAATACAAAGTATGCTTATCCAAAGTTTTTTATGTGATGCATATAATTATGTGCAATCATAACTTTCCTCTTTGTATTTTGTGAATATTTTTACTGTTTACAATACAGACCTGAAATTCATCCTTCTTTCAGCTGATACATTCAGAGGTTTGCCTCTTGGCTGAGATGTATGATGTAGGAGCAAAAGCTAGCTTCATCCACCATCCAGCCACTGTGTTGTTCAGTATTGTCCTATAGCTCTGCCAGTAGCAATCATGGCTCTTCCTTGCCCTCCTAAGAAGATTTCAAAACAACAGTACTCCAGAAACAATTCAGAGGCACTATTGGCCTAATTCCTACTTTATTTAGGTGGACTTTATTCTCTTTTGGTAGAGTGAAGGGCCACAGAGAATCAAGGTATTCGCTTTAAGGTTTCTCCGTAGTTCTTGAGGGTCATCAAAACATTTGCTATTGAATTACTCTCACATGCCTTGTAGCTCTTAGGAATCAAGTAACTTGTCTGCTTTCTCTGCCTGAATAAGAAAAATGGTGCAGCTGTGTAGACTAACGATATACCAGGTTGCTTTTAACAGCCGAGTATGAGAAATTGCACTTAAATGTGGATTCACACCTGTCTGCATTTAGCCACATCCCTCCCACTTCTGATCGTGTATCTACTTGGCACTATTTTGTAGTTAGATACAGAAGACAGTAAGGTGAAACAATCCTGAGTCTGCCTGGTTTCCCCTGGTTCTCTTTTTCTTCTTTTTTCTCTGCTACTGGTCCTGCTCAACTAGCGTGATCTTGAGCTAGGCCTTCCCAATCCCAGTACTGCAGTATGGTAACTATCTTTGTCCTCATTAGAGAAGAAAAAGCATAAAGGTCTTACCTTATGCTAAACCCCACTTAATTCTGATTCCTTTTTTCTTGGCTTCTGACTGGTCATGGGCCATAATACTTAACTCTACTTGTAGACCTGTAATCTTTGTACTTTATGGCATGGTGGAGCTGTCGGTGTTTTCCTGTCCTATGGTTGTTCCATTACATTAACCTAGAAGTTATGCAATATCTAAGAAGATTGAGAAATACCAAAGAAAAAGCCTTATCAAAGCTCTGCATGGGTGACTCACCTAGATACCAAAACTGTCTATGGAGAATAACAGGAGAATAACTGCTGTCAGTGAAGCAGAAGTAAGAGCTGCACTTGTTCTTCTTGCTAAAAGTCAAGAACAACATCCCCTGCTCTTGTGTAACCTGCACAACAGCAGATTTATTAGTCCTCTCTTTGCCCACCTATATCCGTATTGCAGTTCTTTCTTGGCATGCAAGAAATGGCATGACAGTTGCATTCAGAAGATTCTATACAACTGGAATCACAACAAGGAGGCAGCACATCAGCTATGTTTTCTCCTGAATATATTTTTCTCAAATTGTAACTTCTTTTTCTGTCCTTGAGTCCTAATGCTCATGCCTCATAAAAGCATTGACAAAGTTTGAGAAAGACTTGTGTGTTCTGGTGCAGGAGGACATTATCTGACTGGCAAAATAAGTTAACAGTAGAGTATCTAATAGCAGGATCCTCATCACCCAACACTTTCACCACAGTACAAATGAGATTTATTAATCTCTCTCTTATAGGATCCTTCTGGAAGCAGTGATATTTTATGGGAGGTTTAGTGTGAGTGACTGTGAAAACTACAGCAGTGCATTCCTTGCATTTTGAAGAGATCCTAGTTTGCTTGTGGAGTTCAGTTCAAGGTACAGTGTTTGTTATAAAGAACTGTTTCTGATGGCACATACCATGAGTCACATTAAGTAGGCCATCTGTAATAAACTCCTAGGAACTGATAGCTATGAAAATTACAGTTTCCAAACCAGAAAGTTCTTCCTGTTACTTAATACATTTTTAGCACAGAAGGGCATTTGTTACATGTGAGTCTTTGGCAGTAACCTCTTAACCACCTTTTCCTGAACTTCTGTCAGTTCAGAGTTGCTTTCTCAGTCTAAGGCTAAATTACTTATGAACACGCAAACAGTTATTTTGTTAATGCTTTGGATATTAGTGTGAATAATACCATGGCCCTAAGCAAATTTCTTGTTGGGTTTTAGACGTGCGAAGGAACAATAAGACCAAAGATCTGAAAAGAGGTTATTTATTGTAATTCTTATGTTGTGTCTTTGCAGAGCTTGCTATTTTTACTAACTAAAAAGCAGGGAAATTCTCAAAAGCAGTTTAAAATAATAAACTTGTCTTCAGTCAGGAACAGATCCCATCAACCTATTGGCTCCCACGTCTGTTTGGAAAGGCGCATTGCTGTACCAGCTGCCATTCTTTGGATATGAGTTCCCATGAGTTTTCACTATGGCCAGTCTGTAAGTTTTGACCTGATCTTAGAGAGTGACACTTTTGGAATTAACAGCTTCTGAAAGAGTCCTGAGGAACAACATTGATATGCTTTACACCTTGTATGACAGATTAGCATAAAATCTTGACCTCCTAAGACTAGCTGTTTTCTTCATTCCAGCAGAAGTCACTGAGAAAGGAGAGAGAAGGTTAAAAAAAAAAAGCCAAAATATGTCTATATATATATATGGAGTATATATTTCAGACTGTGTTGGTCTTTTTTCTCCCAAGTGAAATTGCCTGTAAGAATTCACGTAATGCATGTACATGATTTCTTGACTTCATATCGAGAACTTGCATAGGATGGAAACCAAAATGCACAGCATCTGTGTTAAGAATGTGTGCTTGTCCTGAGGAGCTTTGACACAGAAAGAACCTGCAGCAGTGTTTGACAGGGATATGAGCTTGTTCTGCAGTGTACTCTTCCCCAGATGGCGTTTTGGTGATGTTGCAGTGCCCCTTGGATTCTGTTTTCTTGGACCTTAACAGCTTTACCACAAACAAGTCTGACAATAAAGCAAGCCACTTGGATGTAGAGGTGCCCCATGCTTGAAGGCTACCAAGCAGTTTGACAAACATGCTTGGCATACAGAATGGTAAACAAATTCCAGATATGTGAGCATAAAGGATGGTCTCCCAATAAGGTTTGTTTTGGGTTCATGCCAGGAGGACTGCATGCATCTGAAGCACTGCAGCCATATTCCTATATCGAACCTGTCAGTTACTACCTCGTTGCATCCCATCTCTAGCAATAGAGAGCAAAATATGATGACTACAGGAACCTCAGCAGCATACTACCCAGAAAGTGGGACATTATCAAAAAAGTGGGATGTCACCCATAGGACAAAAAAAAAAATGCCTTCACTTTCTTCCTGCCTGGAACAAATGGCATCTTATCACAACTAACTTGCTGTTCCCCTTCAGGCTAGCTCAGTAGAGGATGTTGCAGATTTTACTTCCTGTCAGTGGTGTATCAGACTTCATACAGAAAGATTGCTGTCCCTAACTACTAGAGATTCAGACATAGCTCAGGCTTAGAGCCAGATGGAATCTCTTTGTTTCAGTCTGAGCCATTAGTAGGGCTCCAGGGTGAACTGTTCTCTCATAGACATGTGCCGACTCTTTTTCCCTTTATCAGATTGCAAATTTGTTCAAGGTACCTGGCTTGAGGAATTACTACAAGAATGGTATACGAAAAAGAAAGAAACCACTGGAAAATATGCATGTGCACATTTGCAAAGTTGCTTAGAAATGGAAGATCAATCAAAAACACGAAATCATACAGTGACAACTTTTAAGCCATTTTTCAGCAGAGACCTACAATACTTATTCCTTTTCATTCTGGGGTCAGCCCAGGTATGGTGAGCAGAGTAGGCTGACTTAGGGTATGGACTCCTTGATTGTTTTCCAGAGCTCAGGAAAATCCTCAGGATCCTGCTGTTAAGCCAACAGCAATAGCACTACCCATGTATTTGAACAGAATATTTGGATTAGACCCCCAATGAGCTCAGCCAAATCAGTTAGCATCTTCGTTATGTCTGATCTGTATTTGGTTCAGTAATGCTTCCTATACATGACATCAGGGAGTAATGATTAATGATCATAATGTGGTTTTGAAATTCTTGAATGGAAGCGGCTACATCAGTACAATGTCTAAATATTTAATGAGTTTGTATTTTTTTCCCAGTGCCAGTATTTTGTACATTGTAAACTCTTCAGCACAGCATGAAGCTCCAATCCCATTAAATTTTATTGAGCAACTTAATAAAATGAGCTAAGTTCCAAAAAGAAAAAAAAACTTAAGTATGAGCATAAAGAACAGTTCTGTAAGCCCTGTTGTGGGTCCATGCAAGGGTGGGTATGGAGCCCTCCTTACTTCATTGGTGCAGGCTACCCCTTCTTGACACACAGGTCTTAGCCACAAAAAAGTAACTACAGGACAGCTTCTTATTTCCTGTGCAGCTTCTATTATAGCAGTAGTTTATGCTACCACAGGCAAACCTTCATTAGAAAGCACTCCACATACCCAAAGCCTGACTTGCAAAGAGAGAAATCGAAGGCAAGGAATGTTAAGTGACTTTCTGGCTTCTCTGCTGAGGTTGACAGAGGAATTGCCAGCGATCCCAGACTGTGAATGGCTTTTGCCATGAGAGTGTTTTGTGACACAAAATTGGCCTGAGTCTATTGAGTCCACATTAAGACATCTGGCAGTATGCTGAGCAAATTCAACAGGTTTGGGGTCAGTAGCCTACAGACTAATACAAGTAGTGCTCCCAGGTTCCAGTGCAATATCTACCTTTTAGGAAGACTCTGTATCTTCTTCTAAGATAAATGTGAAGGAGTAACACAAAGGTGTTTCATAGGTATGAACCTTTCCCAATTGGCTTTATTTTTAATACATAATCTCTCCTCATTGCTGCTTCTCCTAACCTGTAAGATCACAGAATCTGTGGGCTTCTTTGCTCATAATGATATCCTGTGATACTTAGACAGAGTCATAAACTCTCCTCTGCTCAGCCTTCTAGGAAAATATTTTGATAAGCCCAGGCAGCAAGCAGGAAGGCTTGAAAAAGAAATAGAGATATACCTCTCTGGATCTGAGTAAACCTTAGGAAAGCACGGCTAAGAAACAGACTACGTTTAAGCTTTTATTTTATATTAATCAATTTGCCTGTCCAATGTAAAACACATGTCATAATTCATTCAGGTAATAAGAACAAGGAATAATCTCTTTCTGAGATCTTGCTGCTCCCTCTGCACTCACATATGACCCTGGCAGGTGGTCAGACTTGCTTTACATTTTGTTGCCCAGCAGTATTCATCAGTAAGGCTGCCAGGGAGCTACTGTTTTTTCTTCTAGCATTTCCACATGAAGACAGAATTATCTGGACACAAAACAACAACAAAAAAATCAATTTTATGTGGTGTGTTTATAGGTGCCCAAAAAAAAGAATGAGCTGTGGCTCAAATTATCCAGATAATTTATCCAGATGATTTTTGGGTGCTGTACCCTTAGGATGAGTAATATAATAACTGTAAGGTGGAGGAAGGGGTTAGAAATTAGGGAGTGAATTTTCTGGAAGTAGGCACTATTCCAGGTTGTATTTCAAGTGTGTTAACACCACTTGACTTCAGTATCTAGCTTAAGTGCTGTGTCCATTGGAAGTTTGGTGCCTACAATGCGGTAAAACTGTCAGTTTCTGATTACTTCTGCAAACCCTATCCCACGGTTTTTGGTGTAGTAGTAAAAGTGAGAATGAACCCTTGCTTTGCAGCCCTTTGCACGTGTGGTGACAACACCACGATAAGAATCTTTGTACTTTGATTATTTTTGGTGATATTTTATTAGCAAATTCTCTTCTTGTAAATTCAGGCCAGCTTCTACTGTCACAGGTGAAAGCTGAAGGGTCTTTACAACATCATGGCTAACTGTGTGCATGTTAGTTCTGGGAATCACTGGGGTTTGTTTCCATGGTTTATGCAGTGTTTAAATATTTATAAAAACAACAACAAAACAAATCCACACCAAACCAAACAAGTCCAAGCTAATTCTCATAGTAATTTACCATGAGTACTGTGAGCAAGAGCACATCTGCAGGCTAGTGCCCTCATTTTTCAGGCCAGCCTTGGGAAAACTTACTATTATAACTCAGGGCAAAGCTGGATGATGGCTTACCTGTCAGGAAGGCACAAAATACCATATGCTTCTGTGAAGTTTTGGAAAGCTCTGCTTCCCTGTGTTTTATGTTCTGTTTCCTAAGGAGCTCAAGTAACCACATACCATGCCATACCCTGGAATGTGATTGTGCCAATGGCTGTCAGACTGCAGGCACTGTATTCCTTATAATTAAAAAACCCTATCCCAAACAACAAAAAAACAACCACCTGAACTCCTCAATTCTATCACAGTATTCGAAAGACATTTTTCAAGATGACTGTTTTCCAACAGGCAGAACTAGAATACATTTAAAAAACCTCAAGTCAGTCTATTTTGGTCAAGGCCGAAGGAAACTTTGGTACTGCCTTGGCACTGAGTCCTCTCTGTAACTTCAGTTGCATATATATTTCTTCACCTGGTTTCTTATCTGTCAAATGTGAAGCATACTTTCACAATGCTCACTCTAACACATAGGGTTTTTTTAAGGATAAAATATATTTGCTAAATATTGCATGTTTAATATGAAATTGAATGCGAAATGGTCTTAAAATACTTTTGACTGCATAGAAATGGCTAAGAGTTCCCAGTATAAAAGTATTCCTTAGGTCATGGTTATTATTTTGATCATGGTACATATGGAAAACTCATCATCATATATTCACAAATGCTGTAATTCATTGTAGCATTTGTATGGGTCTGGTACACTCTGTGTTTGGTCAGACCACTCATCTGTAGTTACGTACTTTTTCTATAGTCTAGGTCGGTGTGGGAGAAGCATGCTTAATGGGCTGAGCAAAGTAAGGCACTCACTTCAGATTGCTCAGAAAAAAAAAAAGCATGTTCAGAAAAGGCCTGGAGCAGAAAAAGCAGAGCTCTACCCTACCTTTCCAAGAATTCTTAATGTCAAGTGAAGCCTGGAACTAGAAAAACATTTCAGTACCAGCCAGCCTGTTATACACATAAAACTGGTATTTTACAGGGCATGAAATATTTTTGCCATATTTGTAGTCATTTTCTCTTGTTCGTGCCAATTCAAATACATGCTTCCTCTTCTGATCTTTGCTACTTACTCCTGACCAGCTCCCTGTTCATAGCTTTCCTTCCCCCCAGCCTGCAGTTCTCAGGGGCATCTCATTTTTTACTTATTTTTCCTCTTGATGTTTCACTGATATTTTTTCCATACTTCTAGATAATTATCAAGTTGCTGGTTTCATCTGTTCTTTCTTTCTGGTCTGTAGTGACTTTTCATCACTTCCATTCATTTATTATGTTTTTTCTTATCAACTCTCTTTTCTATTTTTGCCTTGTGGAATCTGTATTTCTGCCCTAACCTCTCTCATTAAGCATTTTTCTGCTCTGTCTAAGGAAAGTACAGTCGTGAGATAAAAGGGCATTTCTGTCTCATACATTCCTTTCCCAGGAGACCAGGATTATTCCCATCAGTGTAGGACCTGACTTGTTCCCTGCTGAGGTCAATTATATAACAAATTTTCAAGCCCAGTTTTCAATCCCTGAAAAAGAAAGAACAAATCTCATCTCAAGTATGAGGTTTTGGTAATGATCGAAGAATTGCTTGAGGCCGTCATCTCAGGTAATTAGTTGGCTAGTTGTTGATTAAGGAGGTAAAGGAAAATTAATGGAAACTAAGGGATAACCTAGAGGAGAAATAGTCAAGAAAGCTGCTGACAAATAGCTATTCCCTGGTGTCCACATGGACTCTCAGCTTCTGATTTCATTAAGTTTTGTATGGAAGCTATTTTGCTGCTGTGAAGATTCTGAAGCTGTTCTACAAGTGTATTTTTATTTTCACCTACTGAAATGGGCAGTTTTGTGTCCCAAGCAAAAAAAAAAAAACAAAACGAGAATTCGGGTTCTGAAATTTATCCAGTTGCCCAATATTAGTAATGATGATGACTGAAGATACTTATATCTTCCTTTTGTGTTTCAGAAGCATAGAACGGGTAGGGTTGGAAAGGAGTTTAGGATTATTGAGTTCCAACCCCCTGCCATGGGCAGGGATGCCTCACATTAGACCATGTTACCCAAGGCTCTGTTCAACCCGGCCTTGAACACTGCTGCAGATGGAACATTCACAACTTCTTTGAGCAATCTGTTCCAGTGCCTCACCACCCTCACAGCAAAAAGCTTCTCCTTATATCTAATCTGAACTTCCCCTGTTTAAGTTTGAACCCATTACCCCTTGTTTTATCACTACAGTCCCTGATGAAGACTTCCTCCCCAGCACCCTTATAGGCCCCCTTCAGATACTGGAAGGCTGCTGCGAGGTCTCCATGCAGCCGTGTCCAGGCTGAACAGCCCCAGCTTTCTTAGCCTGTCTTCATACAGGAGGTGCAATCTTACTCAGTTGTCACAAATCATCTGCATTTCTTGCAATTCCAGTTATCTGAAAACATGTAGTAGTGTTGAAAGAATTCAGAATGACAGTGATTCCCTCTCCATTCCATACGGCCTGGGAAACTGATGTTATAAGGAGGGTGAAGGAAACTGCATTAGATGTAAGAGAGAAAGTACATGAAAAGGGAAAATATTGCTTATGTTTAGAAGGAATGAAAAATTTCTCTGTACATCTGTGAAGTCATTATTGCAATGTCAGTATTACATGAAACATTTTCAGAACTGTAATATTGTAATTTTTTTGGCACCACTGCGAATGCACATAGAAGGACTCACTTGTGTTAGTATCTTTTCTGGAAATTAGGCTACATGTGCAGATATTTAAAAGAGTGCTGACAGAACAAGGTTGTTGCTTGAACCTTCATCTGTAATATGGAAGGGGCAGATCCTGAAATAAGTGCAACAGTAGACAGAATGCTCTAATTCGTGCTGATTCTCTTTTCTTACTGAATTCAAGGAGAAATGAACACATTCAACTTTAAGATGAATCCTGGAATAGAGTTTATGGGGAGGAAAAAGAAAGTGCATCTCTCTCTGCTTTGTGTCAGATTCTGTGGCAAGACTAGGAAGATGCTTAACTATCAAGATGTTAATGGCCATAAAAGATCAAAATTCATAGGTAATTTAAAAAATCGTTTTGCGTCTGCTTTCGATGTTAGGCACACATAAAAGTTTACTGATCAAACATCTCCCAGAATATGTGTTTTCTGAAGTATAACTTAAGACTATGTTCGTGTTGGCAGAGGTACTGCCCTTGAGAGGTGCTGAAAGCCCCTTGAACTTGAATTTACTGAATTTTCACTATCTTCAGTAAGAAAAGAAAACATTCAGCGCCAGGTAGGAAGTAAAAGTGACCATGGCTGCCCTGGAGCATCACGTTTCCAACCAGCCCTTCCCTGTTGGTAAGCACAAGGTCAAGCATGGCACCTCTCCTTGTCAGCTCCTCTATTACTTGCAGAAGGAAGTTGTCTTCCACACAGTTGAGGAA